>QARZ01040879.1:19950-79239 GCA_013407115.1 Glycine latifolia
GTAGTGGCCTTGTTGGGCCCAAACTCATTTATGTCAGTAGCTATGTTGGGCCTAATGGGTCACACACTAACACTTTATTGTCATGACATTATAGCATTAAAGGTTTTGGGCCTAATAATGGTTGTTGGCCCAAGACCTTTAATGCTATAATGTCATGACAATAAAGTGTTAGTGTGTGACCCATTAGGCCCAACATAGCTACTAACATAAATGAGTTTGGGCCCAACAAGGCCACTACCCATTTAATGACAACACAGAGCACTAGCAATGCTTTGTTGCCCCAGAACTAGTTAGGTAAATGACAAGATCATCCTATTAAATCTATTTGGTTTCCGTATGTATTTCCTTTTGTGTCGGTTACCTTCCCATAAAACCTAGGGTAAGGAAACGTATCAGCCCTTGCGGTCTAAGGTAAGCTTTAATACGAAATAGGGAGTCTCCAATTTTACTGACTCTAAAGGCAAATCATCTCATGATTTCTTTTACTATGCATAGATTCCCGAGTCCCGTAAATGTCATCCCGATTTCTCCAGTTTACAGATAACCTAATCTCTCACAGAGAGTTGATGAATTCCTTCAGCTAGTCACCCTAGACTCATGTTCTTTCAAGACATGCCCAAAGGTATACCTATGTGTCTCCATGTTTTAGGCAGACGAGGTATACAATCAAAGCATGTCTTCTAGAACACAGTCTAGGTGAAAACTTCTGGTCTAAGGAAAGACACACCCAAATAATAAGAGACTACTTCTAATGATACTATCTGTGAGATTTCCTCATAGAGTCTCTTTGTGGGTCCGTTCAGTGCGAGCTATACCCTTATAGGTCCACCCACGACTTTAGCTAAGACATCTCCATGTCTGTAGCTCATGAGGTCTTTACCTTGTATTTGCATACAAGTAGATAAGCCGTGCTAGTCTTATCCGAGATCACTGATCCTCATTCTCAGTGTCTCTAGACTTGGAACTTAAAATTTAGGAGTAGACATCTGGTATCCTTGAATCCTCATGATCGTGATCTCATCACTGATACTCAAGAGATACCTATTCTATTCCAAGGGTTTTATCCAGTTACTCATATATTAATAATGATATCGAGACAAAATATGAAACAAGATAAAGAGCGCTTATAATTTATTTATGACAATATTGAAAAGTACACGTATGTCCTAATCTAATGAAAAGATTGTCTCTAGGACATCCATATACTAACATTGAGGAATCTATCCATGTCATATGTGATGAGTCTAACCCCTCCACGGAGGATTTGGAGTGTGATACTGATGCAGGACAAATGGAAGATTTTTTGCAACTTAATGATCTTAATGGAAAAGAAAAAGCTAAACCAAATGAGGAAAAGGAATAGTCAACTCCTTTACAAAAGCACAAGGATTGGAGAACAACTAAAGATATTTCCCTTGACAACATAATTGGGGAAGTATCCAAGGGAGTTTCTACTATATCCTCTTTGAAAAATCTTTGTTGTAATATGGCTTTTGTTTCACAGATTAAACCAAAAAGCATTGATCAAGCTTTGCTGGATGAACATTGGTTAATGGCTATGCATGATGAGTTAAATCAATTTAAAAGAAATGAAGTTTGGGAATTAGTCCCTAGACCATCAACTTATAAACCAATTGGCACTAAATGGGTTTTTCGAAACAAGCTAGATGAAAGTGGCATCATAGTAAGGAACAAGGCTAGATTGGTTGCCAAAGGATACAACCAAGAAGAAGGCATAGACTATGATGAAACTTATGCTCCAATAGCTAGATTAGAAGCCGTTAGGTTGTCACTTGCATATGCTTGCTTGATGAACTTTAAATTTTTTCAAATGGATGTTAAAAGTGCATTTTTAAATGGCTACATTGAAGAATAAATATATGTAGACTAGCCTCCTTGATGTAATAGTTGAACCCATAGCCATTAAGTTTTCCCAAATCTACCTTGCAATAGAACCCACTCTTCAAGCAAATCTCAAGAACACACAAGTTTCCAGCACTTCTTTAAATTGGGGTTGTTTAGAAGTTTGTAATTGCAGAAACGGAAGATGGAAGAAAGGTTAAGGATGAAGGTGAAGACACCATGGAGAGGCTCTCCAATAAGTCTAGGAAGAATCACCACAATAGCATTGGGAAGTCATTGATAAGACTCAAGAAGTTCTTGAACAAGAACAAGAGAGAAACTCTCACAACAATTTTCAGAATTGTATTAAGGAACCAAAGTTAGTTACATTCAGTTTTGGCACCTTATATAGGCCACGAAATTACAAGCTAAATGTCACTAAATGTAAGGAAAATGCAAATTGAAATGAAGCCTAAATGAAACTTGAAGTGCAAGCTTTCCCAAAGTGACTCTTGGTTTCCCAATCATGTGCAGTGCAGTTTCAGACTGAAATAATCGCTTAATTCGCACTTGTAATGGATTAAAATAGAGTTATTTACCCTTTTCAAGCTTATGTAATCGATTACAGATGTCTCATAATCGATTAAAGTAGACAAGACTTGAAATAATTGATTACATAAGTTATTTAATCGATTAAAGCAGTCCAATCTTGAAATAATCGATTACATATACCATTTAATCAATTAAAGCAGTGGGAAAACTATTTACAAGTGTTTGTATTGAATTTCATAAGTGCTGGAATTTGTTGAATTAAATTGGACTTGAGACATCAAAATCCAGCTCTGGTCATCCTTAAGTTGGTGTTCATCTTCATGCTTGCCCAAGTTAGCTTGAATGTGGTCTTAAAGTTCTTAAGTCCTAGCTCTTGTCATTGGTCCTTTAAAGCTCACCAAAGGAAGTGCTTCAAGCTCTCCTTCTAGACCTTTAGCTTGCCATGAACCTCCATCACTCCTGGATTTATTGATTATAAACATCCCAACCATGTTTTCAAATTAAGAAAATCTTTATATGGTTTGAAACAAGCACCAAGGTCTTGGTATGAGAGATTAAGCAAATTTCTGCTTGACCAATCTTTCACAAGAGGTGAAGTTGACAAAACCTTGTTCATCAAGAAAAGAGGAAACAGTATTTTGTTGGTTCAAATCTATGTGGATGACATTACATTTGGTTCAACTAATCAATCTATGTGCAGAGAATTTTCGGTTTCAATGTAGAGTGAATTTGAGATGTCAATGATGGGAGAGCTTACATTCTTTCTAGGACTACAAGTCAAGCAAATGAAGAATGGAACTTTCCTTAGTCAAGCCAAGTATTGTCTGGAAATGGAAAATAGCAAGGATGCTGCAACACCAATGGCAACATCTATCTATCTTGATTCAGATGACAAAGGAAAAAGTGTTGATGAGTCCAAATACAGGGGAATGATTGGATCCTTGTTATACTTAACTGCAAGTAGACCTGACATTATGTTAAGTGTATGCTTGTGTGCTAGGTACCAAGAAAATCCCAAAGAGTCTCATCTATCTGCAGTCAAGAGGATCCTCAAATATCTCAAGTCTACACCAAGTGATGGAGGTCCATTGCAAGCTAAAGGTCTAGAATGAGAGCTTGAAGCACTTCCTTTGGTGAGCTTTAAAGGACCAATGACAAGAGCTAGGACTCAAGCACTTGAGGACCACATCCAAGCTAACTTGGACAAGCATGAAGAGGCACACCAACTCAAGGACAACAAGGGCTAGATTTTGTATTCTAAAGTTGAATTTAATTCAATAAATTCCAGCATTTGTTAGTGGCCAAATAAAAGGCTTTTAGTGCATTAGTGTAAAGCTTTGTAAGTGCACTTGTGTGTGAAGTGTTAGCCACTTAAAGGCTGACAAGCTGCACCTTAAGCCTTAATATACTACACCTTACACAAATTAGGGCAGCCAAAAGGAGCTTAGGGAAGTTTGCATTACAAGCTCATTTAGCTTCTTAATTTGCACTACATTTAATGTGGGTTTCATGTGCATTTAGGCTCATCAATTTCGTGTATATAAGGCTGCCAAAACTGTTTGTAGAAACCCTTTTGATCATTTTGAATGCAAATCAAAAATTTGTTAGAGAAGTTTTCTCTTTGTTCTTGTGCAATAACCTCTTGTTTCTTATCAATGGCTTCAAGCTATTGTGGCGATTCTTCCTAGGCTTATTGGAAAGCTTTTCCATGGTGTCATCCACCTTCATCCCTTACCTTCTTCCACCTTCCATTGCTGAAAGTAAAAACTCCTAAACATCCAAGGTTCCCACGTGAAAGTGCTGCAGTTTTTGTTCTTGAGAAAAGCTTGAAGTTTGGGTTTCAATGCAAGGAAGATTTGGGAAAATTTAATGGTTGTGGGTGTGACCATACATCACCAAGAGTAGGACTTTGGTATCCAAAAGGTACATCTATAAGCTTAATTAGATATTCTGACTCTGATTTTGCAGGGTGCAATTGGATAGAAAGAGTACTAGTGGTACATGCCACTTGCTGGGAAGCTCTTTGATTTCTTGGCACTGCAAGAAGCAATCATGTGTTGCCTTATCTACTGCTAAAGCTGAATACATTTTTACTAGAAGCTCCTGTGCACAAAGTCTTTGGTTGAAGCAACAACTTCAAGACTTTGGTGTTGAGATAAAGGAGATACCATTGTTGTGTCATAACACTAGTGCCATCAATATATCCAAAAATCCGATCATGCACTCAAGGACCAATCACATTGAGATAAGACATCACTTTATCAGAGATCATATCCAAGAGGGTAACATCAAAATTGAGTTTGTTGAAACTAACAATCAATTAGCTGATATTTTCACTAAACCTTTGGGTAGAGATAGATTCTTTTCACTTAGAAACATGCTAGGAATCCTTGATGAATCTAGTGTCTACTAGCATGATGTTTATGTGCTCATCTACATGATATTTCATCGCTGATTGGCCATTCATCTCAAAATATTGCAAATTCAAAATATGCTGCATAATTACTATTCAATCTGATATTTGACTGTAATAATCGATTAAGTCTCGTAATAATCGATTAAATGTGCTTTAAATGCTTTTTAGAATGAAAATCAAACTTATGTAATCGATTACAATGGCGGAATAATCGATTATTATGTGTCTAAAATGATTTCAGAAAATAAGGTTCACTGGAATAATCAATTATGACATCGAATTAATTGATTACACAAGAGGAAAAATCTTTTAAAACTTAACATTTCACTGGAATAATCGATTACAACATCGAATTAATTGATTACACAAGTAGAAAATGTTTGAAAGCTTGAAACTTCACTTGATTAATCGATTACATAGGATCATAATCGATTTCACTTCATCTTCTTGAAATGAATCTTTCACTGGTTTAATCGATTACTCTTCGTGTTAATCAATTACAGCCTCTGCAGAAACCATTTTTGCTTACCAATTAATCGATTACGAGCTTATGTAATCGATTATTCATGGAGTTATTGCAGAATCTGCAAGATTTCTTGGAAATTGTAATTGCCCAACTGCCACCAAATTCAAAAATTTGAAATTTTTGAGCTTTTATGTAAGTGGGTAAATTTGAAATAACAGTTACACTTTCAAATTTCAAACTTATGAGCCCAAAATCTCTATAAATACAGCCTTTGTTGAAGTATGAAATCACATCATTATCTTCTTCAACCTTAAGCTCTGCTGTGTTTCTCTTTTTATCTTCTTCTGAGTTCAGAAACCCTGCTCATTCAGGTTCTTCTCCCATAGTCACTATGTCTGCCCCTAAGAAATCAAAAACTTCCAAGAGAAAGAGTGCTGAAACCTCTAACCCTGTTGTGGATAGGTTAGATCATTGGTTTCCTAGTGAGCGTAAGAAAATGAACTACCTATAGTTCATTGCCACAAAACTTATTTGTCCACCCAAACATCTTGACCTTGCTTGGTTTACTAGAGAAGGCTTTCAATTCCCTGCCATGATTGAAGCCTAGGGATTGAAGAAATTTGTTGAGATGAAGGGTACTTTTGACCCTGAGTTAGTAAAGGTGTTTTACACCTATGTTAAGGCATCTATGGATGGGACTATCTTGTCTCAAGTTAATGGGGTGGCCATGGAAATCACTCCAGAAGTTTGGCAAGAAGTGGCTGGCATTTCCTTTGAAGGAGAAAGGAAATTTGAGAAGGAGGCTGAGGGATATAATAGAGTAGAGACCTATAGAGGGATGCCTTTTGACCCTCAAATGAGGCTGAAGTTGAGGCTCGGCACTGGTCCTATGACTCATGAAGATAGACTTCTTCATTATATAGTCATCTACATCTTGACTCCTAGGTCCACAAATCATGCCCAAGCCACAAATGATGACATACAGCTTGTGTATGGCATGAAAAATTCCATTCAGATGAACTTGATCCTCATCATTGAGGAAACTATGCTGAAACCCAAGAGATTGGTTAACTATCCATTTCCATATGTTGTTTTAGTTTCTAGATTCATTGATTACTTCAAGATAGATGTCTCTAATGAGGTTGTTGACAACACTAACTCCAGCAACAATCTCATTAAGGACAAGCATCTTAACAAGCTTGGGATGGTCAAGACCCATTATGGATGGTAGATGGTTGGTCAACAAATCCCTCCTGCTGGTTCTGAAGAAGAAGGTGATGAAGAAGAAGAAGCTGAAGGCCCTGCTCAACCATCTTACAGTCCTTTTGAATCCCTCATGATTCAAAAGATGGATGTTTTACTGTCTCTACACCATGAGCACAGGGCTGAGACTAATTCATCTTTGGATGAGATGAAATCAAGACTTGAAAACATAGAAGCTATTTTTATCCTTGATCACTTTGATAAACTAGCTTAGGTTGCTTATGTTTTCTTTTCACTTGTTGATTATGTTTGCTTTGGTTTTTCTAGTTTTTAATTTCAATTGATTAATGTACTGCAAGTTCAATTCTTATATAAAGTTATGTTTTCTCCTTTAATTGACATTCTCCTTGTTTATCCTATGAACATCATTATTTTTGTCTTTAATAAGCCAAATAGGGGGAGAAATAATTGTAATAATTGAGGGGGAGAAATAAAAATAATTGTGCATATATGCTCTGTTTTTCTTTGTAAAATCTAACCAAGTCAGGGGGAGCATAGTTAAGGAATGACTTGTGCTTATGCAAACAGTATACTCAACACTTGTTCTTGCAAAACGTTGAATTGATTTTAGGATATCAAGTATAATTCTCCTATCTTTCATCCCTTAAAAGCAATTAGCAGTTAGACAAATGGACAATTGATATTTGGCATGCTCAAAGCCAAAAAGGGGGAGATTGTGGATTTAAGGAGAGTTGCAAGAAGATTAAAGCAAGGATGAAGAATGACTCAATGTTTTAGCTTTTTACATGCCCAATCAATTTGCATTTGTAATTTGTCTAAGTGGTTCAAGATTCATTGCCTTGTGATCCTTGCATTGCATTTGCATTCTCATTCTCATGCATACATGTTTTTTGATTAAAGTACTAAAGCTATTCAATGATTTTAAAAGAATACAATTTCTCATGGTTAAGTTTTTGGAAAAATGAAAACTTATTGCTTTAATCAATTACACAGTGTTTGAATCGATTAAATGCCTTTGTTCCAAATTTGGAAAAGCCGTGAAGAACATATTAATCGATTACAGACTTCTTGTAATTGATTATATAATGTAATATAAAAATCATGCATCACTGCTTTAATCGATTACCATGTTATGTAATCGATTATCTTAGTTCTTTAGTCTTGATGCATTACTGGTTTAATCGATTACCACAATCAGTAATCGATTAAACAGGCATATTTCATATTTTTAGCTTTACTGGTTTAATCGATTACCAGTCTTAGGTAATCAATTATTACACCTTATGTTACATACATGAAGACTGCTTTAATCGATTACATTGTATTTTAATCGATTATCTTGTTCATGAAAAGTTTTCCAGAAAGCTCAAAAACATATTAATCGATTATCTGGTATTTTAATCAATTACATATGGTAAAATAATCTATTACACCATTGTTTTAATCGATTACTGTCAGTTAAATCAGTTTTATATAAAGCTTTTTCGGTCTGCTCTTTATAAATAGACAAAGAACAAATTATTCTAAGAATATGAGTGACTTACCCAAAAGATACTAAGCTTTCTAAAGTGTCCAAGATTCTAATTTGTTATGAATGTGAAACACATCTTGTGAGATCAAGATTTCTGAGTTTTTGAAGAGATGTGTTAAAGAAAAGAAGGTTTTTTAAGAGTTTGATTCTAAGCATTGAATTTCAATCAACCTGGCTGGTTCGTAAATTCATTCATTCATTCATACATTGAAGGATCACAGGTTATGTCTCTTGAATCTTTCTTTAGAATTTTCTATGTGGTAAAATTTTGTAGTGATATATCAATTTGTTTCTTTTCAAGCATTCTAGAGTAGGGTTCTCTAGAGTTGAAGATCTGAGTACGGTTCTCAGGATCTTTGTGATTTGTTTGCTAATAGTGTTTTAGAATTCAGATTCTTTATCTAGGGTTGATAAAGATAATCACTTGTAAATTGCTTGTAAAAAGATATTTGGATATAGTGAAAACTCTAACCTAGTGTTGGTTGGAAGTCACTGGATATAGCCTCCATGTTTGTGAGGTGAACCAGTATAAATTGTTGTGTTTTTGTTCTAATTATGTATATCTTTCATTGCTTGTATTTGGGTAATCAAAATATTATTAGTCAAGAAAATATTTATGTCATTATATGCATATCAAGGTTGATTGATAATTGATGTCGTATCGCTTCAAAACAATTAAACTACGCTAATTCTGTAGCACAGGATTAACCTAGGTCGACTTAGAGACACAATCAATATGGTTCTAACTTCGATTCACTAGTAAATAATGGGAGATTTTTATCAAACAATTTGCATGCGTGAATAAAAATTGCAGAAAAACGTAACAAAATAATAGAAACTAACATAATTGATAAAAGGTATTCTAAAATAGATTAAAAAGCATTAATCCAATTCACCAAACCAAGCAATACGAATTATCATAGTTCTCAAATAATGATTTTGTTGTGAAAGTTCATTCAATTTCATTAGAAGCAGTTCAATTGAATTAACCCTTAAATTAATTGAAACCACAAACCTAATTGAAATATCATCCAAATAATCTGTGATTAAAATTCAAATTTAGGAAATGAACTCATAACCTAATCCACTTTCAATCCTAAACACATTCAGAATCATGAAAATCGAATAAATGATTGAAGAATAAAGTGAACATTCACACAGAATTTGAAATACCAAACCAGAACTTAAATTCTCCTTGCTTGGGCTTGGATCCTTGGATTGATTGATTGTTTATCCTTCCATGATGATCATCAATGAAATCCCCACAAAATTAGTGCAAGAAAATGGAAGAATAGAAATGAAAATGAAGAAAAGTTGAGAGAAAATAAGATAAAGGGTTTTAATTCTAAAAACTTCTAAAAGTCATTACAAAATGTGTTTTTGCTAAAATGAAGTGTTTCTATCCAAATAACTAAAATCACTTAAATATAGTGACTGAGTTAGTAGAAAAGGATGGGCCACAATGAAGCCCAACTAATCTAACTAATTACACCAATTTCGCAGCCCAAAATTCAAGTGCAGTGATTCTGACTTCCAAGCCTAAAATGACCCTTAAAATGACAGAATTGGACTTGGTTTATTTCTAACAAACTTATAGATCTTTTCCTTATCTTTTCAGGGACTACCCATATGCGCCATTTGGAGTTTTCTAGAGATCTCTAGGTCCTGAGCAAGAAAGATAAGTCAAGTAAGCAAAAATTCCGAAAATAAGCAACAATTATCAATTAAGCCCACTTGTTTGCCTAAGGCAAAAACTGAATTAGAATGGGAAAATAACAGTCCAAGAGAATTCAAATAAGCTAAGAAGAATAGAAAAATATTAAACTAAAAATACTCAATCAAAATACCCCACACTTAAACTTTTGCACTCCTGGGCAAAACTAAAAGAAAGACTGATAAGCGTTTGTCGTGTGGCTTCAAAACAATTAAACTAAGCTAATTTTGTAGCACATGATTAATCTAGTTCGACTCAGAGACACAATCAATACGGTTCCAACTTCAATTTACTAGTAAATAATAGTGGGATTTTTATCAAACAGTTTTCATGCGCTAAATGAAAATTGCAAAAGCACAAACTATGATTAAAGATCAATGCAGAAACTAACAGAATTGATAACAAGTAATGTAAAACAGATTAAAGAGCATCAATCCAATTCACCAAACCAAGATATTCAAATCATCATCGTTCTAAAAAATTTATCCTATTGTGAAAGTTCATTCAATTTCATTAGAAGCAGTTCAATCGAATTAACCCCTAAATTAATTGAAACCACAACCCTAACTGAAATATCATCCAATTAATCTGTGATTTATATTCAAAATTAGGAAATGAATCCATAACCTAATCCACTTTCAATCCTAAATGCATTCATAATCATGAAAACAGAATAGCAATTGAAGAAGAAAGTGAACATTCACACAGAATTCGAAATACTAAACCAGAACTCAAATTCTTCTCTTGCTTGGGTTGGATCCTTGGATTGATTGATTATTTAGCCTTCCATGATCATCATCAATGAAAGCCCCATGAAATAAGTGCACGAAAATGGAAGAAGGGAAAACAAAAATGAAAAACAATGAAGAACAAGGAAGAACAGTTGAGAGAAAATAAGAGAAAGGGTTTTGACTCTAAAAACTTAAAAAGAGAAATGTAAAACTATTTTTGCAAAATGAAAATGTAAAGTAATAATTCCTCCTAATGTCACTAATATATAGTGACTAAGTCTGAAGAAAAGAATGGGCCATGACAACCCATTAATTCTAATTATTTATGCTATTTACACCAATAAAAGTCCAACTCGCAGCCCAAAATACAAATGCAGTGGTTCTGACTTCAAAGCCTAAAATGACCCTCCAAATGGCAGAATTGGCCTCGGCTTATTTCTAGAAAACTTGTGTATCCTTTCGTTATCTTTCCAAGGACTACAAGAATGCTCAATTTGGAGTTCTGTAGAGCTCTGTAGGTCCTGTATAAGGCAAATACGTCAAGTGAGCATAAAATCCAAAAATACGCAACAATTAGCAATTAAGCCCACTAACATGCCTAAGACAAAAACTGAATTAGAATGGAAAAATAAAAGTCCAAGAGAAGTCAAATAAGCTAAGAATGATAGAAAAATATTTAACTAAAGGCACTCCATCAAAGACTAAGAGAAAAATTCAAACTAAAGTAAACCACAAACTAAAAGAAAGGTAAGAACAAGGCACACACATTTTTCAATGGATCCTAACAATGCACAAAAGTGAGAAAGATGAAAAAAAAGGAAGAATAATTAAGGTTTCAAACAATCCATGAACAAATTATCACAAGTACAAAGTGAAAAAGTAGTCAAGTTAAAATTAAGAATGAACCAAGGTGATAGAAATCTCTCAAAAAGCAACACTTAACCTCTTCTAATGTGTATGGGTTTATGTTTACACTCAAACACCACATGTAACTAGCACATCCAAATTTTGACAAGACTCTAATTCATTCAACTCGAAATACACCTGCATCAAAAGATCAAAAGAACTTTATAGGCTTATAATATATGGCTTGGATAAAGAGTGGATAAGAAAAGGATATTTAGGCTAAAACTAAGAGAAAAGAGGGGCAATGGAGAGTAAGCCAACAAGTATAAAAAGGTGCAGAAACAAAGAACTTATAAGGATGAAAACGAATCACAACAACTTTTATTGCATTTTCTTTTCCTTTTTCTTTTTCTTTTTCTTTGCTTTTCTTTTTCCTTGTTTATGCATTTTTTTTCTTCTTTAAACTTTTGCTTTGTAAACTCTTTCGTTTCTTGTCTTTTCTTTTCTTTCGAAATCAAAACAAAATAAAGATACCCCACACTTTTTTGAAATTAACCCACTCCCAAAACAATTCCAAGACCCCTTTTCTCCCTAAAGTTAGGATAACTTGGTTTTTCATTTTTATTTATTTATAATGAGGTACACAAGAAAGAAAAGGTTAAAGGCTCAAAAAGGGTAGCAATGGATATCAATGCAAGGATAGTTTATTTGGCTAGTGGATAAAAGAAAGAAGGCCTAAATCATCTCAATCAAAGCATGTGCAACAAGGAATGTCAAAAGAGGCAAGACAAAACATAGAGTAATCTAGCACAAGGGTGAAATCACACATGAAAGACATGAATGAAATAATGTGATTCATCCACAAAGGCCCAAAAACTCACAAGGCATAATTCTATCACACATGATCCATCTTAAATTCTATTTCTCAAGCCTACTTATCACTTCAACAATTGCCACAATAATTCATATCAAGCATGAAACATTTCATTCCAACAAAATTTAGTACATTTCTCACAAATTACACAAATTAGAAATCCTATGAAAAACATGAAAAAGTGCCTAAATTCAAGTTTTTATTTTTTGAATGTAAAAATAGACTAGTAACCAAATAGAACCAAACAAATACAACAAACAATAATAGAAATAGTAACAAAAACAAACAGAAATAGAAAATAGAAAATGAACAGAAATAACATACAGACTCAAAAACTAAAACAGAAAACAGAAAATAGACTCAAAAATTAAAACAGACAGAATGTAAAAACAACAAACAAAAACATAAACAGAAAATAGATTTTGTAATCTTTCACCCCACACTTGAAATGTACATTCTCCTCAATGTAAGCATGCAATGAGATGCAAACAAAGAGACAACAAATAAAAGAAAGGAAAAGGAAACTCCCCAAATTTCATTCAAGGCACATCATCACATAGAATTGGCAAGACCAAAGAGATGTCCGCCACAAGCTCCTCCTCCACTTGAGGGCTCTCATGAAAAACTTGAGTTGGTGACCATTCACATTGAAGACCTTATCGATAACTTCATTTTTAATCTCAACTCCACCATGGGGACAAACATTAGTAATAACAAAAGGTCCATCCTATCTAGATCGAAGTTTACCAGAAATAAGCTTGAGGTAAGAGTTAAACAATAACACTTTTTGGCCAATATGGAACTCCTTCCTAAGAATCCTAGAGTCATGAAATCTCTTCACTTTCTCCTTGTAAATCTTGGAGTTCTCAAAGGCTTCTAAGCGGATCTCTTCAAGTTCTTGCAATTGAAGCTTTCTTTCCATATCCACTTCATCAAATGCCATGTTACAACTCTTCACCGCCCAATAAGCACGATGCTCAATCTTCACCGAAAGGTGGCATGACTTGCCAAAAACCACCCTATAGGGAGACATCCCCAAAGGTGTTCAGTAAGCGGTCCTGTGAGCCCATAAAGCATCTTCAAGTAGCTTGCTCCAATCCTTCCTGTTGGGTTGCACTACCTTCTGTAACACTTGCTTTATCTCTCTGTTAAAAACCTATGCTTGCCCATTAGTTTGGGGATGATAAGTTGTAGCAACTCTATGCACAACCCCATACTTCTGAAGCAAGGATGTCAATGATTTGTTACAGAAATGGCTCCCCTGGTCACTAATAATGGCTCTAGCCACACCAAACCTGCAAAAAATGTTGGACCTCAAAAAATCCACAACAACTTTAGAATCATTAGTTCTAGTGGCCTTAGCTTCAACCCATCTGGAAACTGTAAATACAATGAATATCTAATCTAATAAACCAAGAGGGGAGGGGTGAATTGGTTTATAAAACTTTTTGATTTTTCTTGCAAATTCAAACTCAGCGGAAGATAAACAATGGATCGTATCTTTAAACCAAACACTTTTAATAATCAGAATTCTCTTTTCCAATCACTTAACTCTTATGCTGAAACAAAATCAGAATTGATTCACAATCCAATACCACAAGCAATTGAATGTAATGTAAATCAAAACACAATTACACACAAATTTATACTGGTTCACCTCTAACCACTTGAGGCTACATCCAGTTGTCTTCTAATCTAAACCAGATTAGAGTTCCACTAACAAGATTCAGTTCTTTACAAGCAATCAACCAAGTCTCTTTCACCCACCCTAGGCAAAATTCTAAATCTAACACTAAGATTTATCTAAAGACTTTAGAACCTGAGCACACCACTCAGTTCTACCCACTAGAAACACTATCTAGTAATGCTTTAAAGAATTCTAACTTGTTACATGGATAGTTTCAACACAAACTTGTAAAATACAGAATTAAATCTCACAAAGAGTTAAGCATAAGGTTCAAGAAGGATATCACCTAAACTTCCATTTGCAGCTGAAAGGATTTCAAACAAAATTGATAACCTGGTGATGAATGCAATGCCTTCTTGAATGATCTTGAAAAAGATTAAAGCATGAATGATCACTAATCACTTTCTTCTTCTATGCAACCTTCATGTTTTACACATCTAAGAACAACAAGACTTTAAAAGACTCTCTTTTATGCTTTTTATCACTCAGAGAACAATAGAACTTTTGTATGTAATGAGTGCTTTCGAAAACTATTCTCCTTGGTCAGAGTCACTGCATGCCTATTTATAAAAAAACAGATTTAACAGACTGTAATCGATTATTTCGTCAATGTAATCGATTATTTTAACTAATGTAATCGATTAATTCGACTATTTAATCGATTAAAGTGTTCGTAGCAGTTCTGGAAAATAAGCATGATCAATGTAATCGATTATTTCATGATTTAATCGATTATTCCAGTGAGCTTCCCTTTCTGCCTCTAGCCAATTTAATCGATTACGATTACTTGGTAATCGATTAAATCACCTTCTATACTACACTGGATTATGCAGAATGCTTATGTAATCGATTATTAACCTATGTAATCGATTATTCCAGTGTTAAAACATTTTATGCATATTTGAAACACATCAATGCATTTCTAACTTAATGCATATGGTTATTACTTTATACCTAAGCATGAATGCATGTTGATTTAGTTTTATTAGTAGCTGCAAAGGGATTTTTGGGTTATTCCTTTTAATGAACCATACTAAACCAACAAAATAAAAATTACAAAGCATGAATCAAATATCAAAATTCTTCTTCTTCAGATTCTTCAATCCACTTGAATCTAACAGAAACATAATCAACAGCAAGCAGAATATATAAAAAACCATGAGAAATAGGAAATGGACCCATAAAATCAATACCCCACACATCAAAAATCTCACAAAAAATAATGGGCTGTTGAGGCATCTCATGTCTACGTGTAATGGTTCCTCCTGCTCTCTGACACTGCTCACAAGTGGTGGTAAAGTGATGAGCATCTCTAAACAAGGTGGGCCAATAGAACCCACAGTCCAATACCCTCCTAGCGGTCCACTGAGGACCAAAATGACCGCCAGTAGGTGTGCCATGACAAAATTGAAGAATAGATTGAATCTCATGATCTGGCACACACCTGCAGATCACTTGATCACTACCAAATCTCCACAAATAAGGATCATCCCACACATAAAATTTAGCATCACTCTTAAGTTTATCTATTTGAGACCTAGATGCATTAGGTGGAACAACAGATGCAACTATGAAATTCACAATGTTAGCAAACCAAGGGTGATATGTGATGAATGCAAGTGCATCAAATGCTCATCAGGGAAATTATCCCTAATAGGAAAGGATTCAACAGGTCCCTCAATCCCGCTCATATGATCAGCAACCAAGTTTTCTGCACCACTCCTGTCCTTAATCTCAATATAAAACTCCTGAAGAAGAAGCATCCACCTGATCAATCTAGGTTTAGCATCAGGCTTCTTCAACAGGTACTTCAAAGTTGCATGGTTAGTAAAGACAATAATATGGGAGCAAAGCAAATAAGATCGAAATTTATATGAAGCAAAAACAATAGCTAAAAGCTCATTCTCCATGGTGGTGTAGTTAACTTGGGCTGCATCTAAAGTGCGTGAAGCATAGGCAATGACATGGGATCTTTTATCAACTCTCTATGACAACACAGCCCCAAGTGCATAGTTAGAGGCATCACACATGAGCTCAAAGGGAAGTTCCCAATCTGGTGGCTGCATGATGGGAGAGGTCGTAAGCTTCTTCCTCAATTCCTCAAATGCCTCTTTGCAAGGTTGATCAATCATAAAGTCTATGCCCTTTTGGAGAAGCTTAGACAAAATGCAATCTTGCTGAAATCCTGGATGAATCTCCTATAAAAACCTGCATGTCCAAGAAAAGAACGCACTTCTCGCACAGAAGCGGGGTAAGATAAAGAAGTAATAACATCAATCTTAGCTTTATCGACCTCAAGACCTCTACTAGAGACTAAATGCCCTAAGACTATACCTTCATGTACCATAAAATGGCATTTCTCAAAGTTAAGAACAAGGTTAGTCCCAATACATTGATCAAGAACTCTAGAGAGACTATCCAAATGTGCATCAAAAGAGGAACCATAAACAGTGAAATCATCCATAAACACCTCCATGCAACTGTCTAATAAATCAGAAAAGATACTCACCATGCACCTTTGGAAGGTAGCAGGTGCATTGCATAGGCCAAAAGGCATCCTAGTGTAGGAAAATGTTCCAAATGGACAGGTGAATATGGACTTATGTTGGTCCTCTGATGCAATATGAATCTGCATGTAACCAGCAAAACCACCAAGAAAGCAATAATGTGATTTACCTGCCAACCTCTCCAAAACTTGGTCAATGAAGGGGAGAGGGAAATGGTCCTTGCGAGTTTCCTGGTTAAGTCTCCTATAGTCAATGCAAACTCGCCAACTGTTGGCTACTTTAGTCGAAATCAACTCATTATCCTGATTTTGCACAACAGTGATACCCGACTTCTTAGGGACCACTTGGACAGGTGAAACCCAAGTACTATCTGAAATGGGATACATGATCCCTGCAACTAGTAACTTCATCACTTCCTTCTTCACCACATCAAGAATAGTGGGATTCAGCCTCCTCTACGGATGCCTCACCGGCCTAGAATCATCCTCCAAGAGTATTCGATGCATGCAGATGGAAGGATTTATTCCAGGAAGGTCAGCAAGTGTCCATCCAATGGTTTTTTTGTGGCCTCTCAAAACATGCAGCAACTTCTCTTTATGCTCAAGTGATAGGCTGCTAGATATGATGACTGGAAGCTGCTGAGCATCATCTAAATATGCATAATTAAAATGCTCAAGTAGTGACTTCAGCTCCAAAGAAGGTGGCTGAATGGTGGAAGGCAATGAAAGGTTGTTGGTTGAGGGAAGGGGGATAGTAGAATCAGAACCTGTATTTGTACTTGCAACACAATCAGAGTGAAGTGTGGAGGAAATCTCCACACAAATACTACACACAATAGCAAAATCATCATAGGTACAATTACAAGAACCAAGATTAGAATCAAAAAAATCAGAAAAATCAGAAAAATCGGAAAGGAAATAAAAAATATGTACACTATCTACTGCAACATCAATGATATCAAGAAGAAGGATAGAATGCTCCTCTACAGGATGTCTCATTGCCTAAAAAATGTTAAACTGGACAACGTCATCACCAAACTCCATGGACAAAGTTTCTGCATACACATCAATTTTGGTCCTGACTATCATCAAGAATGGTCTCCCTAGGATCAATGTGGAACCATGGCTGGAAGACTCATTCTCCATATCCAATATGTAAAAATCTGCAGGAAAAATCAAATTATTAACTTGCACCAGCACATCTTCAATAAGTCCAAGTGGAAGCGTAGCACTCCTATTGGCTAAGTGAATGACAACACCAGTGGGTTTCAAATCACCAAGATGTAATGATCTGTAAATTGATGTAGGCATGACATTAATAGAGGCTCCAAGGTCACACATGGCATCTGCAAAAGTACAATCTCTGATGGTGCAAGGGACAGTGAAAGTGCCAGGATACTTGCACTTCTGTGGCAAGGTGGATAGTGGAATGACATCAACATTTTTGCCCTGTATAAGTGCAGATACATTTCTGTCCATCATCACTTGCTCATTTCCCTTCAACTTCCCCCTGTGGGTGCACAAATCCTTCAAGAACTTTGCATATTTTGGAATCTGTTTAATGCCATCCAAGAGGGGAATGTTGACTTCCACCCTCTTGAAAGTCTCAAGCAGATCAGAATCAAACTCCACTTTCTTTGCAAAAATGGATCTAGAAGGAAAAGGTGGAGGAATATGTGTTGGTGAAGAATCTGTTTTGACACTATCATCAATTTTAGCACCAGCATTTGGAAGCTCCTTGCCACTTCTCAAGGTAATAGCACTCACATTCTTTGGATTAATAACTGGTTGTGCTGGAATGTTGTCAGAACCTTACTGCTGAATTTGGTTGACGGTTATAGCTAACTATCCAATTTGACTCTGAAGGTCTTGGATGGTGTCACTGACATTTTGTTGAAACTGAATGTTGGTGGTTGCCATTTGCTTCATCAAGTTCTCCAAAGAAGGTCCAGAACTGGTCTACATAGGTTGTGCAGGTGTAGGTGCAGGCTATTGGAACTGTGGCTATTGTCTGAAAAGAGGAGCTTGGTATTTGCCGGTGGAGGGTTGATATTGCTGCCATTGAGGTCTAAATGGCTGTTGTTGTTGTGTTTGCTGTGGAAGTTGTGGACCAGGACCATACCTCAAATTTGGGTGATCTCTCCAACCAGGAATGATGGAGGTCTAAGACAAGCCAAAGGTCTAGAAGGGGAGCTTGAAGCACTTCCTTTGGTGAGCTTCAAAGGACCAATGACAAGAGCTAAGACTCAAGCACTTCAAGACCATATTCAAGCCAATTTGGGCAAGCATGAAGTTGCACACCATATCAAGGATGACAAGAGCTGGATTTTGATGTCCCAAACCCAATTTAATTCAATAAATTCCAGCACTTGTTAGAAGAATTCGATAAAACATTTGTAAATAAGTTGCTACTGCTTTAATCAATTATTTTGCTAGTGTAATCGATTACAGGATATTTAGAAGCAATCAGAAATAAGCCCTTACTGCTTTAATCAATTATTTCGTCGAAATAATCGATTACAAGAATGTTAGTTGTAAACAGGAATCATGACCTTACTGCTTTAATCGATTATTTAGTTAGTGTAATCGATTATTTCAGTTTCTGACTAATTTAATCGGTTACAATAGCGAATTAATCGATTATACAGTCTGAGATGTTCACCGCACATTTTTGGAAAGCCAAAGGTCACTTAGCTAAAGCTTGTCTTACAAGTTACGTTTGGGCTTCATTTTAGTTTACATTTACATTTCATTTAGTGTGATTTAGCTTAATAATTTGTGGTCTATATAAACCACTCACAAACTAATTGTAGGGGATCTTTTGATCTTTGATTAATACAATCTCTGAATTGTGGTGAGAGTTTTCTCTCTTGTTCTTCTTCAAGAACTTCTTGTTTCTTATCAATGGCCCCCCAGCTATTGTGGTGATTCTTGCAAGACTTATTTCAATTCCTATTCCATGGTGTCATTTCCAATTCATTCCTATTCTTCTTCCACAATCCATTTCTGAAAATTAGAAAACATAAACAGCCTTACTCAAGAGAAGAGTTGAATGCTCTGTTTTGAAGTTCAATTGAAGAGTGACTTCCATTGCAAGGAAGATCAGGGCAAAAGGTGCTAAGACTCAAGTCAATAGCACATCATTTGGTATCTAGAGCTTAATCCTTGTGGAATTCTTTTTCAATTTTAGTTTTAGGTTTTCTTCAAAGGTAAAATTCTGCACAATTCCCAAAAACGAAAATCCATTTCAATTCCTTGTTTCTTGTTGTTTTTTTTTATTCTTGGTGGTTTGGGGTTGTTGTGTGTTCAGCCACAAAGCCTTAGTGTTTTCTTCAAGTTCCATGTGAATTCTTGTTCTTATGTTCTTCATGTGTTCTTGACATTTTTCTGATTTTCTAGTCTTGATTCTTGTCAACTTTTGTTTGTAGTGTTTTTGTGTTGTGTAACCACTTGTTTTGATTCTACTCTCATGCCTAAACTGAATTGAGTTGTTAGAAGCAAATTTTACAGTTGTTATACATCATATTTTAGTGATTCATTGAATTTCTTTAAGGATTTTTTTGAACTTGTTCAAAAGAAAAACAAAAGCTGAAAAAAATTGTGAAAGAAACAATACAAAAGCAAAAGAAAAATACATCAAGTGTACAGCCAAATACATTATTGATTAGTGGCTGGAAAAAGTGAAAGAAAAACAGAATTTAGAAGCAAAATTACAAAATTACAAGTTCCAAAATTGCCTTTGAACAAAAAAATCAAGTGAACTTGTATAACATGCAAATTTGTTGAAATTTAACTTCTAGCAATTGAATTTGATTGGCATATCCTCCTTGTGTAGTTTGGTATAGCCATAGTATTCCTTGAGCTGTCTCATTAAATTCCAATTTGAGTTGTGTTTTTCTAAATTTGGCTTTGTTGTTTGTCTCTTAAAATTTCCAAGGCTTTGTCTTAGAGTTTTCTTGTTCTTTGGACTCTTGAGTCTAGCCTAGAATCATTTCCTATTTCACTATAGTAAAGAGGCTTGATTTGATTAGAAGTTTTTGCTTAAGAACTATAGAGAGGAATAAGAGTGGAAAAAGGAAAGAGAGAACATTATAGAAAGAGCCTAGATTAAGAGGGCAAACACTTAGAGAGTGGTGAGAATTTCTTTATATACTTGTGTTTTGCTAACCATTTTTTTATGAAGGATGAGTTCAAGTAGAGGAGAAGCTTTGTCACCTAGGACCTCTAGGTTGATGAAAGTTATGACAAAACAAATGAAAGACTTAAAAACTGAATTGGAGGCCAAAATTGATGGGAGACAAAGGAGGAGTCAACCAATGGAAAGTGTGGATGGAGAGGCTCATAATGGTAGAAGGTTGAGTGAGTATGCTTCTTCTTATGGAGGAAATTATTATGATGAGAAGAGTGAGAGGGAAAATAGAAGAGAAAATCATAGGAGACACAATCCTAGGAGGCAAAATAGAGATGATGAAGAAGAGAGGAAAGAGATGGAAGGAATGGAGGATTGAGTGGAGTGAAAATAAAAATTCCAAAATTCCTTGGCAATAATGATCTGGAAGAGTATTTTGAGTGAGAGATGAAAGTAGAACAAATTTTCTCATGCCAACATTTTGAGGAAGAAAGAAAAATTACTTTAGCAACTTTGGAGTTTGGTGGTTATGCTTTGACATGGTGGAACCAAATTCAAGTGGATATAGGGAGGATGAGGAGACAAAGAGTAAATTCTTGGGATGACTTGAAGGCATGCTTGAGAGGAACATTTGTTCCAGCTTATTATGCAAGGGAAGTCCATAACAAGCTTCAAAGACATTTCCAAGATGCCAAAAGTATTGATGAATACTATAAGGAAATGGAGTTGATGATGATAAGAGCTGAAATTGTGGAGGTTCAAGAAGTAACAATGGCTAGGTTCCTTCATGGCTTAAATAGAGAAATTCAAGATGTGCTAGAGCTACATTCATATGTAACAATTGAGGAGCTAGTCCACAAAGCTCAAAGGGTGGAGCAACAACTAAAGAGGAGAAAAGCTTCCAAATTCTCCAAGAGGGCTGCAACTTCCAGCTGGAGGGACAAACCTAAAAGGGAGGTTTCTCCTAAGAAAAATAAAGAAGTAAAGGTGGAGAGCCCAAGAAAAAAAATTGTGGAGCCAACTCCAAGAAGATCAAGCAATATCAAGTGTTTTAAGTGTCTTGGCAAGGGACACATTGCTTCTCAATGTCCTAACAAGAGAACTATGATTTTTCTTGAGGATGGAGGCATAAGAAGTGAGTCTTCAAGTGACTCAAATAGTGCTTCAAGTGAAGAAGAAAAAGAACTCACACTAGTAGAGGCGGAAGAGGGTGATCTCTTGATGGTAAGGAGAATGTTGAGCAATTTTTGCCTAGAAAAAGAGGAGACTCAAAGGGAAAATATTTTTCACACAAGGTGCTTGGTAAAAGATAAGGTATGCTCACTTATCATTGATGGTGGGAGCTGTACCAATGTTGCTAGTACAAGACTTGTGGAGAAATTACACTTGCCAACCACAAAGCATCCAAAGCCATACAAGCTACAATGGCTTAGTGAAAGTGGAGAAGTGGTGGTGAATTCTCAAGTGCTCATTCCTTTTTCTATTAATGTTTATCATGATAATGTTCTTTATGGTATTGTTCCAATGGAGGCGGGTCATATCCTTCTTGGTAGACCATGGCAATATGATAGAAAAGTAATACACAATGGCATGGAGAACACTTTTGAGTTTGAGCACCTAGGCAAGAAAATTATTTTAAGGCCTTTGACTCCTAGACAAGTGTGTGAGGATCAAATAAAGATGAAAGAAAAGAGAATTGAGGAGTTGAAAAAAAATACTGCACCTAAAAAAGAGAAAAAAAAGTGAGGTACCAAAGAGAAAAACGAGTGAGAAAAAAAGAAATGAAAAAGAAAATGATAACAAAAAAATTCATGAGATTAAAGAGAGCTTGTTCTTGAGTGAAAAGCAAATTAAGAGAGTGTTATTGGCACAACAACCTCTTTATTATATGCTTCCTAACTCTCTTTGTTTACAGCTTGAAAAGGAAGGTGAAAAATTGCCCAAGGCTATGCAATCACTTTTAGAAGAATATCATGATGTTTTTCCAAAGGAAGTGCCTAATGGCTTGCCTCCTTTTAGAGGCATATAGCATCAAATTGATTTAATTCCAGGTTTTGCACTCCCTAATAGGCCAGCTTATAAGACTTCACCAATGGAAGCAAAAGAGATACAAGCAGAAGTGGAGAAGCTACTTGAGAAAGGGTGGATCTGTGAGAGCATGAGTCTTTGTGCTATGCCTATCATTCTTGTGCCTAAGAAGGAGGGAACTTGGAGAATGTGTACGGATTGTAGGGCAATCAACAACATCACCATAAGGTATAGGCATCCCATCCCTAGACTTAATGATCTTTTAGATGAATTGCATGGAGCTACTATTTTCTCTAAAATTGATCTTAAGAGTGGTTATCATCAAATAAGGATGAGGGAAGGGGATGAATGGAAAATGGCTTTCAAAACAAAATTTGGACTTTATGAATGATTAGTTATGCCTTTTGGTTTGACTAATGCACCTAGTACTTTTATGAGACTTATGAATCATGTGCTTAGACACTTTATAGGCAAATTTGTGGTTGTGTACTTTGATGACATTCTTGTTTATAGTGCCAATTTAAATGAGCATTTAATGCATGTTAAGAGTGTCTTGGAGGTGCTTAGAAAGGAAACTTTGTATGGAGCAATTGATAAATGTTCTTTTTTCACTTCACAAGTTGTGTTTCTAGGTTTTGTAGTAGGTGCTCAAGGAGTCCAAGTGGATCAAGAGAAAGTGAAAGCCATCATGGAGTGGCCAACTCCTACAAGTGTGAAAGATATTAGAAAGTTGCATGAACAAGTGAAGGCCAATGTGGAGAGAAAGATGGAACAATATGCAAAGCAAGCTAATAAACACAATAAGCAAATGAACTTTCAATATTTGTGATCTTTCTTTGTATGATGTAGGTACAAATGAGGAGGCAAACTTGAGGACAAGTTATTTCCAAGAAGGAGGGTATGATGGAGATCCAAGACAAGCCAAAGGCCTAGAAGAGGAGCTTGAAGCACTTCCTTTGGTGAGCTTCAAAGGACCAATGACAAGAGCTAGGACTCAAGCACTTCAAGACCATATTCAAGCCAATTTGGGCAAGCATGAAGTTGCACACCATATCAAGGATGACAAGAGCTGGATTTTGATGTCCCAAATCCAATTTAATTCAATAAATTCCAGCACTTGTTAGAAGAATTCGATAAAACATTTGTAAATAAGTTGCTACTGCTTTAATCGATTATTTTGCTAGCGTAATCGATTACAGGATATTTAGAAGCAATCAGAAATAAGCCCTTACTGCTTTAATCGATTATTTCGTCGAAATAATCGATTACAAGAATGTTAGTTGTAAGCAGGAATCATGACCTTACTGCTTTAATCGATTATTTGGTTAGTGTAGTCGATTATTTCAGTTTCTGACTTATTTAATCGATTACAATAGCAAATTAATCGATTATACCAGTCTGAGATGTTCACTGCACATTTTTGGAAAGCCAAAGGTCACTTAGCTAAAGCTTGTCTTACAAGTTACGTTTGGGCTTCATTTTAGTTTACATTTACATTTCATTTAGTGTCATTTAGCTTAATAATTCATGGTCTATATAAACCACTCACAAACTAATTGTAAGGGATCTTTTGATCTTTTGATCTTTGATTAATACAATCTCTGAATTATGGTGAGAGTTTTCTCTCTTGTTCTTCTTCAAGAACTTCTTGTTTCTTATCAATGGCCTCCCAGCTATTGTGGTGATTCTTGCAAGACTGATTGAAATTCCTATTCCATGATGTCATTTCCAATTCATTCCTATTCTTCTTCCACAATCCATTTCTGAAAATTAGAAAACATAAATAGCCTCACTTAAGAGAAGAGTTGAATGCTCTGTTTTGAAGTTCAATTGAAGAGTGACTTCCATTGCAAGGAAGATCAGGGCAAAAGGTGCTAAAACTCAGGTCAATGGCACATCGATGATTATAAGTGTTAGAGTAAGGATTATACTATTATTGAGGTCTGAATGGCTATCCAGGTTGTATTGTAGAAATGTCAGCAACTTGTTCTATTTCTTGGAGAGTGGGACATGCATCTGTTGGATGATCAGGTGAACAATAGATACCACATAGTCTTGGTTGATTGGCTGCCATCACGTTCTGCTGTTGGCCAATAGCAAGTTTTCTCACAAGGGATGTCAACTCTGTCAGCTTGTTCTCCAACCTCTGGTTATCAGCAACCATAGAAACAGAAACTTCATTTGCAGCAGCCTTGCTTGTTGCAACATCTCTAGTACCAAATTGCTGATAGTTGGCTACCATGTTAGAGATCAACTATCTTGCAGCAACAGGAGTCTTGTCCATCAAAGCGCCTCCACTAGCTGCATCTATCATACTTCTATCCATCAACATCAAACCTTCATAAAAATACTGAATCAATAATTGCTCACTGATTTGATGGTGAGGACATGTAGCACACAGCTTGTTGAATCTCTCCCAATACTCATACAATGTCTCTCCAGGTAGCTGCCTTATACCACAAATTTCTTTTCGGATGGAAGCTGTTCTGGATGCAGGGAAGAATTTCTCCAAGAATCTTCTTTTCATATATGTCCAGGTGTTGATAGGATCTGGTTGAAGGTACAACCAGTCCTTAGCCACACCATCCAGTGAGAATGGAAATGTCTTCATCTTGACATAATCCTCATGAATGTCATGTGGTCGCATGGTGGAACACACTACATGAAACTCCTTAAGATGCTTGTGTGGATCTTCACCTGCAAGACCATGAAACTTTGGAAGCAAATGGGTCAGTCCAGATTTTAGCTCATACCTAACCTCAGTCTTAGGATATTGAATACACCAAGGTGTAGCCAATTCCTTAAGAGTTAGGTTGTTATCAGCCATTGTATCAACAAAAAATTTAGAATCAAGATGTGTAGAATTGGAAATAGACTCAGAAACAGAAGACTCAGAAAACACTACACTACTATCTAGGACTACACTATCAAATTCATCTAGACTAATATTGTTTCTGCTTAATCTGTGAAATGTCATATCTATCTCAGGATCATATGAATGCAAGTCACTTGATGTGGACCTAGTCATGCATAGTTCAACTCATAAGGAACAAAAACATAGAAATCACAGAAATGTCAGACATCTACTCTACAGGACATCACAATATCTGTTGAAATGAAACAGAAAATAGAAAACTGCCCTAAACAATTTTAGAAAAATTTAAAAACACCACAGTAAATATCTATAAATCATGCTTGATTTTTGTAATTTTTTTGGTGATTTTTAAAAATCATGAAAACACAAAATAAATTCAAAAATGGTCTAGATCATTGAATTTGGCAATTTGGACCCCCCTGACCGTGTTCATCCTTCACAATGTTACTATGATGCATTAATTTTCTCCACATTTTAGGAAAATTTCAGCCCATTCCGAGATAGTTTTAGAATGCCCCTACGCTAATTGTTAAAACGGTGTTAAAACTCCCACTTAGAGGTCGAATTTGCCAATTTTAACCCACACCTAATCCCTAAAGGGTTTTTTTTTGCTTAGAATGGGGGATAAACTTTGGACACCAAGTTTCATAGCAAAACTCCATAGGACCAAAAAATTCTGGACAGCAAATTGCACAACAAACACAACTACACTACACAAATTCTCTCCCTACTACTCCTCTGTTTTTTCCTCTATTTTCCCCCTATTTTGCTCTATTTTTTTTCGTTGTTTTGCACCAGCAGCTCACATACACTTCATAACAACCAACAGAAACAAGGAAAATATGTAACAAAGTGCAATTGTGTAGTAGGATGTAAATATGCAGTGAATGTAAATATTTTTTTGTATTTTATATTTTACTAATGCTATTATCTAATATGCAGTGAATTAAAGTTAGCACACAATGAACCGTCTCCCCGGCAACGGCGCCAGTTTTGATAACCGATGTCGTATTGCTTCAAAAAAATTAAACTACGCTAATTCTGTAGCACAGGATTAACCTAGGTCGACTCAGAGACACAATCAATATGGTTCCAACTTCAATTCACTAGTAAATAATAGGGGGATTTTTATCAAACAGTTTGCTTGCGTGAATAAAAATTGCAGAAAAAAGTACCAAAATAATAGAAACTAACAGAATTGATAAAAGGTATTCTAAAATAGATTAAAAAGCATCAATCCAATTCACCAAACCAAGCAATACGAATTATCATAGTTCTCAGATAATGATTTTGTTGTGAAAGTTCATTCAATTTCATTAGAAGCAGTTCAATCGAATTAACCCCTAAATTAATTGAAACCACAAACCTAATTGAAATATCATCCAAATAATCTGTGATTAAAATTTGAAATTAGGAAATAAATCCATAACCTAATCTACTTTCAATCCTAAACACATTCATAATCATGAAAATCGAATAGAGGATTGAAGAATAAAGTGAACATTCACACAGAATTTGAAATACCAAACCAGAACTCAAATTCTCCTTGCTTGGGCTTGGATCCTTGGATTGATTGATTGTTTAGCCTTCCATGATCATCATCAATGAAAGCCCCAAAAAATTAGTGCAAGAAAATGGAAGAATAGAAATGAAAATGAAGAACTGTTGAGAGAAAATAAGAGCAAGGGTTTTAATTCTAAAAACTTCTAAAAGTCACTACAAAATGTGTTTTTGCTAAAATGAAGTGTGTCTATCCAAATAACTAAAATCACTTAAATATAGTGACTGAGTCAGTAGGAAAGGATGGGCCACAATGAAGCCCAACTAATTTAACTAATTACTAATTACACCAATTTCGCAGCCCAAAATTCAAGTGCAGTGATTCTGACTTCCAAGCCTAAAATGACCCTCAAAATGATAGAATTGGCCTTGGCTTATCTCTGACAAACTTGTAGATATTTTCCTTATCTTTCCTGGGACTACTCAAATGCGCCATTTAGAGTTCTGTAGAGCTCTCTAGGTCCTATGCAAGGAAGATAGGTCAAGTAAGCAAAAACTCCGAAAATAAGCAACAATTATCAATTAAGACCACTTGTTTGCCTAAGGCAAAAACTGAATTAGAATGGGAAAATAACAGTCCAAGAGAAATCAAATAAGCTAATAAGAATAGAAAAACATTAAACTAAAAATACTCAATCATTGATCTTGATTGAAAGAAAAGTTCTGGTTTTTCAAAAGGGTATTTAAGTGATACAATCCAGTTTTCAAATTCTGCAAATTGTTTAGAAAGTTTTAAATACCTGTTTTAGACCAATTCACTCCCCCTCTTGGTTTATTTGTAGTGTGTTTATTGTGTTTTCAGTTTGGAAGCTATGCTTACACTGGTCATCCAACACAAAAACTTGACCCTTACGAATCAGCTTGGTCAACGGTAAGGCTAACTTGGAGAAACCTTCTAGGAATCTCCGGTAATATCCCGCTAAACCTAGAAAACTTCTAATCTCAAACACCGACTTAGGACTCTCCCACTTAAGAACAGCTTCTACCTTATAATGATCTACATCTATACCACCTTGGGATATCACATGTCCTAAGAAACTAACTTCCTCTAACCAAAACAAACACTTGGACAACTTAGCATAAAGTTGTTGATCCTTAAGGGTTTGCAGCACAATCCTCAAGTGCTCCTCATGTTGCTCTCTAGTCTTAGAGTATACCAAAATATCATCTATGAATACTACTATAAAACTATCAAGATAGGGGTGAAAGATCCTATTCATGTAATGCATAAACACACCAGGGGCGTTAGTCACACCGAAGGGCATGACTAAATACTCGTAAGGACCATAACGGGTCCTAAAAGCAGTCTTCAGAATATCCTCAAACTCCACTCAAATGTGATGGTAACTCGACCTAAGGTCTATCTTGCCAAGCACACAAGCTCCTACCAGCTGGTCCATAAGGTCATCTATTCTAGGCAAAGGATACTTGTTCTTAATCGTTACCTTGTTCAACTAGCGGTAATCTACACACAACCTCATGGTCCCATCTTTCTTCATTACTAACAACATGGGTGCTCCCCATGGAGACACACTGGGTCTCACAAACTTCTTATCAAATAACTCTTCTAACTATTTCTTAAGCTCAGCTAACTCTATAGGAGACATCCTATAAGAGGCTACGGATATGGATCCAATACCAGGTACCAAATCTATAGAAAACTCTATCTTTCTCTCAGGTGGTAGGCCGAATATATCCTCAGGAAACACTACTAGAAATCTCCAAGGTAAGATCAATATTAACATTTGGGGTCAAATACTCACTCAAATCAAAAAGGGGCTAAAAGGGTGTTTTGGGAGTTCACACCAAAAGACATCATTTTGAAATTTCGATCACACCAATGTGACCAGGGTTCAACAAAGATCACAGAAATGAAATCAATTTCATAAAAATGAGACTTTTACAACATCCCATTTTCAAAGGGTTTTTCAAAGGAAGTGTAAAACTCCCAACAACGATACCCAAAACACAAGAGACACTAAGAAAAGTTAAACTAGCTAAGAGAAGACAAAGGAAACCAAGATTACCTCAAAGAAACCAAGAAAGGAGTATTGGAGGCTTCATTCTCTACCAAATCCTTGAGTTGACTTTTGAAGATTCTGCTCTGATTAAAGTTTTCCTCTTCGCGTGGTGATCCAACGGCAAGTGACGATGCCTCTTGGTGGTCACCGGTTGCCATGGCTGGTGGAGGAGGATGGGGAGGGGGTTGGGTGGATTTTAGAGGAAGAAGAAAGCCATTTTTTTATTTTTGATGTTGTTGTACGAATTTATCACCGGCTTGACTCGTCCAGGCGAATTTTGGAAGGCATATTGACTCACCTAGGCAAGCTGACCCAATTTTGAAATGTCTGCTTCTGTGAAAAATTATTATCTCACACTAAATATGTTATTTTTCAATCGCAATGGTCAAAAGTTACATATATGGGTTAGGTGCCTACCTGTAAAATTTAAGGCAATCCAATGGTTAACCAATTCAAAATGATGATTTTACTAAAACAGGTTTCGGGTCAAACTCAGAATCACCCAATTTCAACACAGCTCAAACAAATTCTACATAACTTGACATCTACACCAAGCAATTGCACATGGATAATTCACATAACATTTCAAATAATCTAAACTAATCAAATAATCAAGTACCATAAGAAATAAATTAAACATCTATTTTCAGTTATCGAAATTTCAGGGCGTTACAATTGCGCTTTGGGATTATGCCCAGGGGTGTTCGACCCTCAGAAAAATTTATTTTGAATTTCTTACAATGATTTAGTGATTGCATATGTGGTGATGAGTGATTTGGTAAAGTGTTCATTTCTACTTGAATGTCTTCCAATCGTCATCCATATGTTGCATTAGACCATGAAGGCCTTGGAGTATAGTGGTAGTGTTGGGCCCATGAAAAAGAATTGTGTGAAAGTAGAACTTGGGATTAGGACATCGTGAGTGACGCATGTTAGTATGCCGCACATGGTGGTTGTCTAGGTTATATGTGGGACTTAATGTCTCTGTGTGTGGTTTCCAAAGTGACGGCGTACTCACTCCCTTATTACCATTTTTAGGATCCAATGTCGAGCACACTGTTGAATCCGCTATTCTTCATTGAGGCCATTGAGACATGATGGAAACAAGATGATAAGCTCCATGTGGACCATTTCTATGTGTTCCTGCGTTGTAGTCATGCATTGGAGATGTACCAGGATACAAAAGCCACATAAGTGGCTTGTATGTTTGGTGGACCCATCCCACGCCACAATATTATCGCTTCGTAGTGCCCATGCCAGAGGTTGTTATTCCTTCGAGTCACATTCACCATGAGCAGACGATGTGATGTCCTCTTCTGGATTTGACTCCTCATCTGAGGACAGTGACCCCATTTCCCCTACTCTGAGTCTCCTCGATGGGTGTTTCCTAAGTCTAATTACTACTTAGGATTAGACTTGGTGGATCTTGTGTCAGAGGATGAGGAAGAGGAGTCGGAGGAGGACACATCTTTCGAGGAGGATCCTTCGATGGATAAGAAGGACCCCATCATGGATCCGAAGTTTATGGAGGAGAATTCTTTGCAAGATTCCTCTGAGGAGTCTTATTAGAAAGCTTCTTACATTTGACTAAATTGATTCTTTTTGTGGATGCAACTAACTTTGGGCTTAGGTATAGGTGACTGCTCTGAGTCTTAGGTTTTTGCTCTTATGTGTATTTGGAGGTGGGTAAACCTAGGCTCATACCTTTTGTATTTAATCAATCATTACTACTTTACATTACTTTACTTATTTGGGGTTGTATATGTTACTCCCTGGTTTCACTGAGACGCATTATATTTTTCTACTCTTTATGGAACATGACACTTATATATTTATATTTGGTGACCATAGAGGTTCACCTATTTATCTTCATCTATTATTTGTTTATTCACGTTTCCTTTTATTCACTAATCTTAAATTTTGACATGTTCAAAGGTTACTACATTTTACTATGCATGTTTTAAGATTAAGTTATGTCTTATGAAAATGAATTAGAAATTTTTAATTTTTGCAAAAATTTCCGCTATATTTTTTAATCTTTTGAGTTAACCTTAATAAGAGCTGAGGACTATCTTTCCCTTAAGTTAATCAACGGGTTATTTGTAAAGGTTATACTCAAAGGTGTTACAAAAGTAGGGACATGCAACAACACATCCTTGCATAAGAGTGAGCTAGAAAAACCAAGCATATATTAAACACTATTTAATTATCACTAAAAATTAAATATACAACAATGTAAAAATGAGTTGATCCAAAATTTGACAACCCCTCTTTCTTTAGCAATAAATTCAACTCTCACCATGATGTTCTATCTATCTTACAATGTTACTTGAAAAGAAAATATTTCCTAATCTTTTATAATGAAGGAAATCCAATTCTATCCAATTGATTGAAATAAAAGGTTGTCAGATGTTTCTAAAAAAATCTACAAGTAAAAAAAAGAAAATGATGATGATAACAAGCAATAAGATACACACAAATGAATGCATTTGATGAAACAAAAGTTTTTAATCCAAAGTTTACTTTTTCCTCTCCCATGGACAAACATAAAGATCAACAAAACAATTCCCTCCAAAGACACCTACTAATTCTCATTTGCTCCCACGAACGAAGGTTCACGATCATCACAGGTACCAACCACACGGTACAAAATTGCAAGGGTGAGTTTATTGTAAAGATCAATAAATATTAGATGGCCATAATTAGAAAGAAGACGATAACAAACCATCATAATCATTCTCAATATATATCCATCAGTTCAACATACACTTAACAAACTAGTCATCAACTTTTCAACAATTAACAATTATTCTCAGAATGATGCATGCACCTGACTCAACTCTCAAATGCAATGTGGTACCATTCCTTAGGAAATAGCCTAAGAGTGTCAACATGACACTCACTTACGAAAACTAGGCAACAACTTTCGAGGTCACCCTACCGTGTATAGGCAACTACCCCCATCTTGATCAGCATGATTCTCAAAGGAGTTCCAAACCGAGAGATATGCCCTATGTACGAGCATTTTTCCTCATGAAAAACAATAGGTACTTACTGACAAAGTTTATACTATTTTCATGCAATTATGAAGATGAAACATGGGCATCATCAACAGACTAATCGTGGATAGTTAAGAATTCTAAGCAATTCTATTCCCTCTAAAGTGATGCTTTAAATTTTTAAAGTAATCCCCTTCCCTCTCTAGGGATATCCAACAGGTCACTGCACCCCAAAGTACATACACAGTATACATCCATCACAATGACATCATTAACATCAACATCATCTCATCCCAATGTCATCATTTACATCAATATCATCTCATCTCAATGTAATCATCAACATCAATATCATCTCATCTCAAAGTCATCATCAACATCATCTCATCTCAATATCATCATCAACATCAACATCATCTCATTTCAATATCATAATCATCACACACAATCGCATTCCACATAAATACATATAAATTCATGCCTAAGATTCACATTTGCCAAGTCTTCAAACAACACAAATCTCTTACAATAACAATCTTAATACAACGAGACTGATATTTTATGAAAATTATACATTAAAGAGAAGAACTATGGTATACAAGACAAACTCTATAATTAAGACTTTTCCAAAAAAAATTCACTCATTAGAACAACAACATCCTTCACAATTTCATTCATCAATAACAAATATATCACATCCCATTAGTTAAAAACACATTTTTTTTTCTTGAAAATCAGCATGGACAGGGACATACATACATTCCCATAATTGGGTTCCCTGACCCCCAACTATGGTATCAAAAGATGTAAACAAATAATAAACTCCCCTCACCTATATATCTCTCTCTGTTAGCTCCTTGCGGTGTCGTTTTGAGATCTCTCAGGTTCACGTCCTTTGGTCCAAATGTAGAGCTCTCAAAGAAACCATAAAAAAGGGTTGAGAGCTCTGTTCTCTACCGAATCCTCAAGGTGGGTTTTGAAGATTTAGCTCCGATTAAAGTGTTCCTCTCCATCTGGTGGTTCAATGGGAAGCAACGGCGGCTCGTGGCTGTCACAGGTGGTCATGGGTGGTGTAGAAGGATGTATAGGGATTTGGGTAAGGGTTTGGAGAGAGAGAGGTAAAAAATATGATACCCACAAATGAATGAAGTTGAATGAAGAAAAGATTTTAAACCAAACATTTTTTTTTGCTCTTTCACAGATAAATGAATAAAAATTCAAAGCTTCCTTTTACGTATCCAAACAACTGAGATGAATGAAGAAAAGTCAAAAGCTTCATTTTCCTCTTCAAAAAATTGAGATGATTGAAGAAAAGAGTTTATTCAAAAGCTTCCATATTCCTATCCCACAGACTAAGAATTATTATGGGGCATGGAGCTGTTGCAATTGGTTTAGGAGATCCTAATGTTGGATTCTAATTAAAATTAACCTTCCCTTGTAAAATAAAAGAAATAAATTATCATTTTTATACGCAAGGCTGATGAAATTCTCTCAACCCTTCATCCATTCGTGAAGCATAATAAACCTAAAAAATAGCAATTAAAGAGAGTGAAAAAGTAAAAACTGACAGACTTACTTGAGTAAAAGAGAAATACCCTTTATAGTCCCAAAAACATAATGACATCAATTCTTCATAGTAGTAGAAACATGCAATAGAGCCCTTTAACCCTAATTTAAAATCACTAACACTAATAAAAAAACCATGATCACTTCATATAATTCCTTAGCTAATTGCAAATTATGGCAGAGTAGCACTGTGTTTTTTTATCAACACGAATTATCCCTATAAACCTGCCCAAGATTGGTACCTTCAAGCTCTTTCAAAATGGGGCCATACTCAAGCACAACTTAAAGGGTTATGTTCCCTTTGGGTGCACCACCAATGTATAACACCAAAGTCTTCTGCATTCCAATCAAACTTGTCCCACACTTGACTTTAAAATCCTTCACAATTGCCTTCCAATACCCATTATTCGTCTCTTTGTTCAACTGATGCCCATTTGGATACTTTTGGCCTTGTGGATAGAAGAAGAACCAATTTGAATCCTTGGTATGTATCATCGATAAACCTAAAAATACACAATCCAATGAATAATATTTTATCAAATGAAATCAAAGCAAAAGTAGTTTTACTCAGCAATAACGACGAAGAGGTCATCCTTGGTGAGATCAAAGAAGATGCCACCGACAAACACAAAAGCAAAATCTTTATACTTGATGTAAATCAACCCTGAGTGGTTAGAAATGATGTTGGCATCGGTAACCAAAAAGAGGAGCAACAAAGAGGTTAAATGGATGAAGACAATTTCACTAACCACTTGCGAGCTTCACTACCAGAAAATCATGGATTAGTGATAAAAAATTATTGGTCATAGACTGAAGTGATTTAACCCTAATAAAAATATTTGTCAATTGCACAAAACAACAACCACTTTTGCAACCAAATTTTTTAGTGGCAATATTTCATGGTTCTAATGAGATCACAATTTGATTTAAATATTGAAAATTGTTTTATGGAAATTCTAACAATTAATTTTGAGCCCTAATCTTCAATAACACAGAGATTGATTACATTTTAGTCTCAACTAGTTTCAATGATGTCAGAAACAACACTAATTTTTTCTCGTTCATTGGTTAGCAACACATTTCTATTTCTTAGCGATCAAATCAGTTTTTGGCACTATATTACTCGAAATAAATTTCAAATAGCCATCGAAATGGATTTCCATCTCAAGAAGGCTTTCAGGACATACTATTTTAGCGACCAAAATTTATTCATTCCCCATTTTTATGTTAACATTCCATTATTTCTAATATTTAATTATTAATATTAATAATATTGTAAGTATTTTCTTACATTTTTTAGAAGTCATAATATAAATATGTCTAACAACATAGTTTTTTTCTTCTTTTAAAATAAATATGCTTTACATGCTAACGTCTTAATAGTGGTAAAAAAATGTTATTTAAACCTCTGAGTTCAAAAGGTGATGCATTTACAAATTAGAAGGACCGAAATGAGTTCGTGATGGGAGGTGTGCATGCTTACACATGAGTTGTGATGTTTGTGTTCATCATTTATTTTTTATTGTGGGAATCGAGGAAAGGAAACCTTCTACAATAGGGTTTTACGTGATCAAAAATGAAGAAATGATGTCGAGACAAGATGCACTCGATTGAAGATTTATGTATGTAATGTATCCTTAACTTTTACTTTTTGCAAATTAAACTCTGATATTATTCAATGCTAAGGTTACATAATTTAGTAATATATAATATAAGAAGGAAAGTGATAATATCCTACAAGGTATTATAGTTGAAACCTCCTAATATTTTTTAACACTCATCTAATCTACTACACATAACAAAAAAATACAGTTAAACAAACTAAAATATTCATATAAATTTTTCACCTAAATTTCAAGTGCTTAAATAGTAAATTCTACTAACCTAAAGCTTTATATTACATCAGATAGTCTTGAGTAAAATTTCTAACTTATAAATTTGACATACTAATATCATCATATTAAAAAATATTTTGATAACTAAAAAAATTTATTACCTCAAGAAAGAATTATTAATCTTCTCCTCGTCATAGGTTAAACCCTCATAAATTTTAAAAAATATTATACACTTGTTTGATCTAATTTAAGGTAACTTTGAATAACTTTAGTCGTGTAACCATTTCAATGTATTAGTTGATTCAATTCACCTATGGAAATTATCCATTGAGTCTTTTATTGTATATTAACAGTTATTACTATAATGTATTAATAAATAATAAATGAAGTCAATGTGTTTTCATGTTCTTCACTTATATATGATTCCTTGACACATTCTAAGTTTTAAACTTGGGTATAAATTTGGGACATATTACAAGCTAATTAGTAATATGAATAAAGAAGACGTCTTTTGCTATTGAAGAAACATTACATATATGATCATTATTTTACCATAGTCACATTGAAGTATTTATTCACAAGAAAATACAATTACTATACATCTCTTCTTTAAATACGGATGGCTTGCTTACTCTACATAAGAAAAAAAGTATAAGAAAATTGTTAAAAAAAATGGGCATTATTGTTGTTGCTCATTCTAGAGTGCGCAAGTAGGAGCTTTTCCTATTATTGTAGGGTTGACATTAGCACATTTAGCTGTTGTTGCAACTCCATTGAATGTTAGATCAATATCAGCCATCTCTACACCCTCGCATGGTACACCACTACTACAAACAAGAACCACCCCTTCTTGAGTTCCTGAAGTGCCCTTAATGTTCTTGAAGGAAACATTTCTTATCTTGATTTTTGATGGATTCTATGCCATCATAAAAATAAGAAATGGAATAAAAATCAGTCTTTTAAACCAATTTAGTGTATGAACTATTTAGTCACTAAAATAATATCGTCATCCTACACATTAATGGACAATGAATTAAATACCTGTTTGGAGCATTGGTTCCAAGGACAATACTCTTGGTCTATGATGATAGGGTTCTTAACATTATCCATGGTAAGATCTTCAAAATGCATATTGGTAACTGTAATGGTTCCTGGCGTGTTAGGCCAAGTCTTAATCCTCACACCGTTATCTGTATCGTTCAAAGTGCAATTCTTAACTAAAACACCTGCAACGGGCTCTTCAGAATCTTACTTCCCAAGGCTTCCAACACTAATGCCATGACCAGGTCCACAATTCACATTTTGGATAGTTATATTTTTGCAACCATCACCCAATGAGACACAGTCATCTCCGGTAGCAATGTTTGTGTTTAGAACCTTCACATCTGTGGATCTTCCAATGTGGATCCCATCGGTGTTGGGACTATCTTTTGGGGCACTAACTTTAAACCCATCAAATGTGAAATTGTTGCACCCCAAAACATTCACATGAAAGTTTTTGCTATCCTTGGAAGTAATGTCACGAACAATTGAATTATTAAGGAAATTAAAACCAAAATTCTGTTGACATTTGAAAAATAAAGCATAAAAGGTAGTTAAATTTGTGTTGGAGAAAGCCACAAGCTATTTTTATTTTCAATATTAATACTTAATTACCATGCAAAGCATCTTGCAGTTCTTGTTTGTTGTACAATCATTTTGTTTCCAAGCAATTGGACCTTGACCATCAAAAACTCCTTTACCCGACAGGGTGAAAGAGTTAACATATTGAATTTTAAACCATTGGTCAGCCGCTTTAAGGTCAGTTGGGTTTGCAGGTGCTTGAATTGTTCCATCAACTTGAACCTCAATAGGTGCCTTGCAAGGACCTTTGACATCAACTGCACCCATTTGGTATGTGCCAGGTGGAATCACAATTTTGACAGTAGTTGGTGATGCACATGCTTGAGTCCAGGCACTTATGAAAGCATTTAGAATGTGTAAATCACAAATCAATTAAAAATAAGAAGTGATAATAATTAAAAAGATCCTATCTTTGAGACTACACCTATTTTTTATTATCAAATTGTGAAATCAACTTTTTTTGTTCAATGTTACATGTTGATACCTGGGCTATATTTGTATTTGGTTTTCCTCCAAATCTTGATATGTCAAGATCCCCTTGTTGTGCAAAACCAAAGTCAACTAGAAATAAAGAGAAAAATAATGTGATTATAGTGAACTTCATATTGTTTTTCTTTTTGTTTTTGTTACACTTTTTTTGCGCTTCTCTTGAATGAATTGATTTCGGAGTTTGATTAGATTCTATATATGTTAGAGTAGCAATGCTTGAAGACCATTAAAAATATTAACAACTATTATCTAAATATATCTTTCCTTTTTTTTAGTGGTTTTGTTTTTTTTTTTGTTCCAGCTTTTAAATATTAATTTTACATCACTCGTTAATAACCTATTATTATATTTTCTGAAAATTTAATTATTTATGAAAAGTTTATTTAATTCACTATAGGTGATTTAATTTGATTTGGAAAAATATCATGTTTAGAAACCATTATATAAATTATGGATAAAAGATATACAAAATTTATCTTTTAAGATTGGAAACCATTAAAAAAAATTTATATATTTTAGTTTATTTTCTTACTTTTTACCTAGAACTATAAAAGACCAACATTTAGAATGTGTAATGATAAATTATAGTAAATCTGAGAATAGTAAATTTAAACTATAAATTTTATACAATAACTCATTTTTAAAAAAAATTACAAGTACGTATTTTTCATATAATGTAAATAAGTTCCATCTTATGGATTCCTACATTATAAATATAAATACCTAATTTTTAAAATATAAATGATAAATTCAATGCATGTACTATTTTTAATTCTTTCATATTTTTAATTATAATGATTTTCTATATGAAATAAGGTGTACCTAGAATATGGAACCTTTTTTATATATGTTTGTCGATAGGTTGCGATAATGTGACTGTAACACCGCAATTTTCGCATCTAATAATTTTAAAATGATTAAAATTAATCAAAGAGAAAAGTAAATTTGGTTTAATTAAGAAAATTTAATTAAGACATTTTGTATCGTTTAATGTGATAACTTTTGGTGAGTTTCTAATTAAGTTGTAAAATGAGTTTTGCACTCCCCTGGACTAAATGCAAAACACTTGTTGACTTACCTTTAAAGAACAAAGTCTAGAAATAATAGGATGAATCTCTTTGTGCAAGAAAAAGTGCGAGGTGTTGAATATGCTAAGATGGAACCATTTTTGGGGCTTCCTAATAAGGGAAAACGTGAATAAGATAGAATTTGACCAAAAGTGATGGAACCATTTTTGGGATGGCTTGGTAGTCCAACTTTTAACTCCGCATTACCCAATTTCTAATTCCAACAATCTACCTATCATTCATACTCCTTAATTACCTATGAAATCTACAACACCCTCTAAATTATCCCATTTTCGTAGCTTGAAAAGTTACAAATAAAAATAGTTAACGCTTGAATGATAGTTAACATTACAACATTTTAAGTAGTGAAATAATTATTTTGTGTGTGTGATATCCTTGAATGGATAAGTGCTCTAGAATTTTAATTCTAGGCTTAAGATGTGTTTTAAGCCTAAAAAGCCTGGGTCAACATCAAGTCAACCATAGTCAACCACTCAAAGTAAGGGAACCTCCTCATTAACTGCATTTTTGTAATTATGCGATTTTTTAAACTAAAAATTATTTTGAGCCTTGATAACAATAGCCTAATTATAATTGAGATTTTTCATGTTTTTATTTCAAGGAAATATCATGCATTAATAATTAATTTATTGAGCATAATTAGTGTTTTAATCATAGAAAACTCATTTTGCACTGGATTTGAGCAATTCCAAAGGCCTGTAACTCACAAGATTATTCGTGAGAATATGGTTTATTTATTGGAGTCAAATTAATTAAAATATGATGTTTACATATGTCTAAAAATGTTTTTTTAATCATATTTTGAGAATGACTAAAGAGCCCCTAAACTTAATTTTGGGACCTCTATATAAACTGAGAGACTCCTTATCCTAAGAGTTGGTGGCTGAGTTTTAGGAGAGAGAAGCTGAGGCTTGGTACTTGGTTCATGCGAGGTAGGTCTCTCTCTCTCTCTCCCATTTCTCTTCCTCTTTCTCCTTCTAATCTTCTCCTTTTCCCTTGCATTTTTATGTGGTAGAGTTTCTCAAGGGCTACAATTGGGTGGTCCATTTTTTCATTTTGAGCATGTAGATTTTTGGAACCAAGGTAAGGGAAGTTTTCCAAATCCTTGGGGTATATGTGTGGTTGCAATGGGTAGAGTTTTTATTTTATATCGTGTATTTGGAAAACCTTAGAAAGCATATAAAGTTTGTTGAATTTGGATTTGTGTAGCAAAAATTATGTAAAAATCAAGTTTTGAACCCTTTTAGGATGATTTTGCACTTTTTTTGGGAAAAATGAAATTAGGGATGAAATTAAAACTTTTGGTCTCCCAAAATGGATTTGGAATGCTTGGAAACTTAGAGAAACATAGAGTTTTCAAAAATTGGACCTCTATGTGAATGGGAAAAGTTGTTTCTAAATTATGTTTCTATCATGAAATGATGATTTTCTAGACTAAAAGTGCATAGTAGAATTTTAATAAATCAATCATGTATGGTATGAATAACAAGAAAAATTGTGATTTATATGGAATAAAGACACTAAGAGATGATTTAGGGTCATAAAAATTGCTCTGTTGTTTGATATTAAAAATTGTGCACACAAGGTATTGGTGATATTTCCTGCTGAGACATGTCTCACGAAATTGAATGTTGGGATTGACTAAGATTTCGTATGCTAAAAGTAAAGTTATATTATGAAATTAGACATTTGGGAAACATGAATCCATATAAAATACTTTCAAAGTGAGTGAGAAATGAATATTCTATAATTACTACAAAATGACCCTTTTGCTAGATGTTATGTTTCAACCTTTACTATTTGTTTTGTGAATTGGGAATGATATGGAAATAATATGTCATTTTGATGAATGTCCCTGAAAACTAGACCACTCATAATTTAATTCACTTTTTTGACTAAGAAGCTAATTAAAATGGGGAGGAGCATGTGCAGGGGATAATAAATGTTGTCCTATTCGTGCATGTATTAAAAAAATGATCAGTTCTCTTTGTGTAGTGATCCTATGATGATGTGTGATTCAATTTGAAAAACTAGACACACAAGGAAATATATACTGATAATGTTTATGAAATTCTATTGATAGAAAATTGAGATGTTGATTTTATAAGATGGTCGTACTAAATTGTAATAGAGTATGTTATTATAAATTGTGTGGATTTTTACTTGGACTCTAGGATACCATTTCATGAACAAGATTCCAAATACTTACTGGATGATGTTACATGATAATCGATTATGAGATTGCTTTTTGTAATGTCCCACTTCATCGTTACGATGTCTTTATTCCAAAACCTGACATTTCAATTTTAAGTGAAAGTTCCATTAGTTTGATTATGAAATCGATGGTAGTTTTTTCGTGATGTACATTCACCAAACAACGCACAAATAAGTATATATATATATATATATATATATATATATATATATATATAACCATTATACATCATTCACATGTCAAAACATAATTCAATTTTTACATGTATCTAAACCTACGATTTACATGCCCAGTAAAAAAACCAAGGAACCAACTAATGATGAGTTGATAACAAAACACAACTCTCTCCCAAAATATATTCCAATGTTATCACGTCAACTTGGCGGCTCAAACAAAAGAATTCCCTCCAAAGGCATATATTACTACTCATTTTCTCCCTGAAACGAAGGTTTGCAATCATCACAAGTACCAACTACACGGTACAAAATTGCAAGGGTGAGTTTATTGTAAAGATCAACAAGTATCGAATGACCATAATTAGAAAGAAGATGATAACAAACCATCCTAATCATTCTTAATATATCCATCAATTCAACATACACTTTACACACTAGTCATAAGTTTTTCAACAATTCAAATCAAGTATGCTCATAATGATGCATGCACCTAAATCAACTCTCAAATTCAATGTGGTACCATTCATCAAGAAATAGCATAAGTGTGTCCACATGACACTCTCACATAGGAAAACTAGGCAGCAACTGTCGACGTCACCCTATCGTGCATAGGCAACTCCCCCCATTTTGATCAGCACGAGTCTCAAGGGAGTTTCAAATTGAGTCATATGCCCCAAGTACCAGCATTTTCCTCATGAAAAATCATAGCTACTTACTAACAAAGTTTATACTATTTCCATCCATTTATGAAGTATGAAACATGAGATCCATCAATGCACTGACCGTGGATAGTTAAAAATTCTAAGAAATATCATTCTTTCTCCAAGAATGCTTGAAATTTTTAAAATAATCCCCTTCCCTCTCCAGGGATATCTAACAGCTCACTCCACCACCATGTACATACAAAGTATACATCCATCACAATGATATCACTAACATCAACATCATCTCATTTCAATGTCATCATCAACATCAATATCATTTCATCTCAATATCATCATCAACATCAATATCATTTCATATCAATGAACAAACAATAAACTCCCCTCACCTATCCATGTCTCTCTGTTAGCTCCTTGTAGTGTCATTTTGATATCTCTTAGATTCACGTCCTTTGGTCCAACTGTAGAGCTCTCGAAGAAACCATGAAAGGAGGATTGAGCACTGATGAACGTATTTATATTCTATAGATCTTGCTTAGCGAGCTCATCTTGGTAAACGAAATTCCACTTTTGAAGTGTAATTTTTTTCTCTATGTTCAATTATGCTTAGCGTACTGGTCGCACTCAACGAGATGTCCAAAGATGTTATTTCACAAATCCCAATGGTCAAAACACACAGTCGTGGATTGCAAACCTACAGTCCAAGTTTGAAGGCAAGCCAACAGTTAATGAGTTCGATCATGGTTTTACTGAAATAGGTTTTAGGTCAAACTTGAAATCACATATTTCCCACACTGATCAAACAAATCTCACATAACCTAACATCCCACCAAACAGTTGCACAATGATAATTCACGCAACACTTCAACTAATCTAAATTAATCAAATAATAAAATAACACAACAAATACATAAAACATTTATTTTTCAGTTATCAAATTTTTAGGGCATTCAAACTCTCCCACCCTTTTTGCAATTTTGTCCCCGAAATTTACCTGACTCAAACAAGGTTGGATAGGCTTCTTGCATTTGACTCTCTAGTTCCCACGTTGCGTCTTCTCTTGATGTTACCTCCCTAGATCACCCTTACCAACAAAATCTTTTTCCCTCTTGAGTGCTTTGTTTGCCTATCCTCATCTTCAAAGGAAATGTTTCATATGTCAAGTTCTCTTTCACTTGAATCTCATCCAATTCGACCACATGAAAGACATTGTGGAGGTTAGAAAGAGATGGGGATGCAATTTTAATAGCCACAGGGCCAACTCTTTTGAGAATTTGGAAAGGACAAATAAAATGAGGTGCTAGTTTTTAGGATTTTAAGGCTCCACCAACCCTAGTCCACGAAGTGACTCTCAAGAATACATGACCACCAACCTCGAATTCTAATTTTTTCTTTCTCTTGTCCTGATAACTCTTCTGCCTACTCTAAGAAGTCCTCATTCTCTCTTGGATCAACTTGACCTTCTCAGTGGTTTGTTGTATCACTTCAGGTATTAAGGTGAGGTTCTCTCCGGTTTCTAGCCAGCTTAAAGGTGTCCTGCACCTTTGATTGAGCTATTTTAGTTTAGTATTTTTCTATTCTTCTCAACTTATTTGACATCTCTTGGACTCTTATTTTCTCACTTTAACTTATTTTTGGTCTTAGGTAAATAATTGGGATTAATTGATAATTGTTGCTTATTTTTGGATTTTGTTCTTGCTTGACCTATCTTCCTTGTGAAGGACATTGAGGATTCTACAGAACTCCAAATGGAGCATATGAGTAGTCCTTGGAAAGCTAAGGAAAAGAGCTACAATTTCATTAGTGATAGGCTTGGGCCAATTCTTCCGATTGTAGGGTCATTTTAGTCTTGGAAGTCAGAACCCTTGCACTTGAGCTTTTGACTACAAGATTTGGCTTTGATTTGTGTAATTAGCTTAATTAGTTATATTAGATGGGCTTCATTAGAGCCATCCCTTCCTTCTTTTTAGTCACTATATATTAGTGTAGTTAATTAGTTTTCTTGTTTGTTTGTTACTTCATTTTGTACAAACAAATTTTTTAGACTTCTTGTGAAAGTTTTTAGATAAAATTATATTCTCTCTTTTTCTCTCAATTGTTCTTCATTTTTTTCTTCTTTTCGACTTTGTTCTTCTATTTTCTTGCACAAATTTTGTGGCTCTTCCAATGATGATCATGGAAGGCTAAACAATCAATTGATCCAAGTTTCCAGTCCAAGCAAAGAGAATTTGAGTTCTAGTTTGGTATTTCAATTTTTGTGTAAATGTTCATCTTCTTCTTCAATCCTATTTTCGATTTTCATGACTATGAATGTGCTTATGATTGAAAATGAATTAGGTTATGGATTTATTACCTAATTTTGAATTTTAACCACTGATTGTTTGGATGATATTTCAATCTGATTTGTGATTACAATTTATTTAGGAGTTAATTCAATTGAATTGCTTCTAATATTGAATGAACCTTCATGATATGACCATTATCTCAAGAACTATGATTATTCGAATTGCTTAGTTTGGTGAATTGGATTGATAGTCTTGAATATGTTTTACAACATCACGTTGCCACTACACTAATTTGTAACGACCCGCCTCGTCGCTACGACATCACTAACCCTAATCGTGTGAATTTCAAATTTTAATTGAAAACTGATAAGTGCCATATCTTAGTAAAATTAGGGTTACATTGAAGGCACTTATCTTTCATTTTTACTAAGAATATCTATAAAAACTTGCCCTAATCTAGTTAGTTTGTATTTAGTACTTAGGATAATGTTGTGTTCATATTCTTGAAGATTTATCCAATCTATTCTTGCTTTTTGGATAGGTTAAAGGATTTCCGAAGCTTCCGAATAAGCAAAAGAAAGCAAAGAGGGCTTACATAGCAAACATGGGAGGTGTTTCAAGTAATCCAGGCCCAACATCCATCAAAGCCCAAAGCATTCTTCAGCATTAAGGCATTAACTCGCCCAGGTGACCCATCCTAGTGCATTTGGCTCGCCCAAGCGAGCTTCAAGTTCCAATGAGATATACATAAGCTCACCCAAGCGAGCAAACTCAGGCCAAACCACTCGCCTGGACGAGTGAAGCAGGCAGGAGGAGGTTTTCTATAAATATGCCACGAAAATTTGGAGTTTGGCATCCATTCTTCTTCAAATTCTTACTTTCCATTGTTGTGCTTAAGCTTAGGAATTTCTAGTTTTAGTTTAGGTAGTTTTTAGGAGAGTGAGAGAGGTAAAGGATATAGGGGAAACCCTGCCGAAGTGAAGCGGAGATGATTTCCTTCATCAACTCTTCTCTTAAGGAGGTTCTCTCCATGGTCGCTTAAGCTTCTCTGAGGTTGGATATAATCTTCTTATCCCTATGTATCTCTTTTAATTTTATTTATTGCATGCATCTTTTCTATCTCTTGTTGGGAATTTCATTTTGTGCTTAATGCTTGATTCTACTTGATCACTAGTTTCACGAATTTAATCCTAAGTGAGACTGGAAAGTAATCTTAGGATTTAAACAGAATGAAATTACTTATCACGTTACGTTGCTAGGAATAGGGCTTAACGTTTTAATTTCTTAAGCACGCGATTTTAATTCTTAATGCTGGGGTATTTATTTTGATATGCGAGGGATCGATATCTAGTAAATATTCTTAGGATTCTCAAGTGCGAGGGATCGATTTGGGATAAAATACGTGTGCATCAATAAGAGTAGAAAATGATTTATGCATGATAAAATTAATTAGATATAAAAGGATAAGACTGATGAAATCCAATCTTACACTTCTCCTAAATTAATTAGTTGTTTTATGTGTTTTCGTAAAATTTGTAGTTTCCATATTTTCTTATTTTCTTATTTCACAAAAATCAAAGAACTTTCACTTATCCGCATTGTATATAACTATTGAACTGTTGAATTCGTTTAAATTAACTGAGTAAACCCAAATCCCTATGGAGACGATCTTAATTTTGTAACTTACAACGATACATCAGTGCACTTGTCGAAAATACGTAACAAAAACTCCATTAATCTGATTATGAAAATGGTAGTAAGTTTTTCGCAATAATATAATCATCATACACACGATACAAATACGATAATTGAATACATATGTATACATATACTACATCAGTACTCATCATTCACATGTTTAGAACTTAATTTAGTTTTACATGTATTTACAACTCAAAATATACATGTCCACAAAAAGGATTAAGGAACTAACTATGAAAGAGTTGATTAACAAAACACAACTCTTTCAAAAAAGAGTTCCAACGTCATCACGTCGGCTTGGTGGGTCCAACAAAAAAGAAGATCTCCCTCAAAGGTCACCTACTGCTGTTCATCTGCTCACACGAACGAAAGTTCGTGATCATCACAGGTACCAACCACACAGTACAACAAATGCAAGGGTGAGTTTATTATATAAAACCAACAAGCATCAAATAACAACAATTGGAAAGATTAACAACCACAATCATTACCAAAAGTCCATCAGTCCAATACACACTCAACAAACCCATCATCCAATTCACTTCACAACTCAAACAACCATGCTCAGAATGATGCATGCACCTGACACATCTCTCAAAATGCAATGTGGTACCATCCTTATGGAAATAGCCTCTCTCAGGAAAATGATGCAGCAGCTTGTCGAGGTCACCCTGTCATGCACTGGTCGCTGCCCCCCATGGTGATCAGCCCTGAATCATAACGGAGTTCCAAACAAAGTGATTGCCCCCTAGTACCCCCAATATTTACTATCCATCATTATATTTGCATTCATGCTAATATGAAGTATGAAACATGGGCACCATCAATGCATTGACCATGGATAGATAGGGACTGGAATTTTAAAAAATCATTTTTCTCTCTTGGGATACTTAAAATTCGTAAACCCTCCCTCGCAAGGTTATTCAGTCATGCACCCCCCATGTACATACACAATATCATCGATGCACTGACCATGGATAACTAGGGACCAAAATTTTAAACAATCCCTTTTCTCTCCTCGGATGCTTAAAATTTGTAAACTCTTCCTCGCAGTGATATCTAACCGGTCACTGCACCCCACGTGGACATATACTGCATACAACTATGGGCACTATCAATGCATGACCTGACTAGGAACAAATCTTTCCCCGCAAGGATAACCAGTCATACACCCCCATGAGTATCCATGTATATCCACATCACACAATGACATTGTTCACATCAACATTATCCCCCGTCAATGTCATTATCAACATCATCATCATCATGTCATCTTAATGTTATCAACAACATCAACATCATTTTATTTCAATATCATCATCACAAACATCAATATTCAACATCATCAACTATATCATTATCTCATGTCAACATCATCAACCCAATCAACATCATCATCATAATCATCAATATCATCTCATTCATTCACAATCCCTATTACCACGAGACTGGTATTTTAGGAAAATTTTAAATTAAAGAGGAGGATTACAGTATAGAAAACAAACTTTCATGCCCATTTAAAAATTTAGTAAAAAATTAAATAGAGAATGAATTATAAAATTTTGGGTAGAGTCTCCTCTGTAATTAAGACTTTTCCCAAAAATTCAATCATCACAACAACAACATCATTCACAGTTTTATCCATCAACAAGCAAATTCATCGCATCCCATTAGTTAAAAACATCATTTGCCTTGAAAATGAGCACACACAGGAACAAACACACATCACTCATAAATACATCGCATCCTATTAGTTAAAAACTTAGTTTTTCTTGAAAAACTAGCACATAGCAGGGACAGACAGTTATCTTCATAGTTGGACTCCCTAGCCCCCAACTATGGTACTAAAACTATAACTAAATAATAAACTACCTTTACCTAACTAAGAGTTCTCCCTGTTACAACCTAGTGGTGTTGTTTCGTGATCCTTCGAATACGGGTGCTTGTCCGAACATAGAGCTCTATATATCAAATCGAAGATAATTTAGTATAAATTTCAAAGGCAAGTTCAAAATTAACATTTGGAGTCAAATACCCACTCAAATCAAAAAAGGCCTAAACAGTGTTTTGGGAGTTCACATCAAAAGACATCATTTTGAAATTCCGATCACACTAATGTGACCAGGGCTCAACAAAGATCACAAAAATGATATCTATTTCACAAAAAGGAAACTTTTACAACATCTCATTTTCAAAGGGTTTTCAAAGGATGTGTAAAACTTCTAACAATGGTACTCAAAACGTAAGAGACACTAAGAGAAGCTTAAACTAGCTAAAAGAAGACAAAGGAAACCAAGATTACGTCAAGGAAACCAAGAAAGGAGGATTGGAGGCTCTGTTCTCTACTGGATCCTTGAGTTGAGTTTTAAAGATTCCGCTCCGATTAAAGTGTTCATCTTCGTGCGGTGGTCCAACGGCAAGCGGCGGTGCCTCGTAGTGGTATCCGGTGGCTGTGGGTAGTGGAGGAGGATGGTGGGGAGATTTGGAGCTGTTTGGGGGAGGGAGAAGACCAATTTTCATGGTCTGGATGCTGCTGTATGTATTTATCACCGCCTTGACTCGCCAAGGCGAGCAAAAGTGCCTAGAGAGCTGACAAAATTTTAAAATTTTTGCTTCTATGAAAAAACATTTTCTCACGATCCAGACATTATTTTGATAATCCCAACGGTCCAAAGTTATATATTTACGTTAGGAACCTACCTTTAAAATTTGAAGGCGATCCAATGGTTAACCAATTGAGAATGGTGATTTTACTAAAATAGGTTTTGGATCAAACTCGAAATCACTTAATTACAAAGCAACTCAAACAAACTCCACATAACTTGACATTTACATCAAGCAATTGCACATGGATAATTTACACAATAATCCAACTAATCTAAACTAATCAAATAATCAAATAACACAAGAAGTACATCAAATATCTATTTTTAGTTATCGAAATTTCAAGGTGTTACACAATTCACCTTCTAGTTATAAGGCAAAAACAAATATAAATACTGATATTATTTATTCATCCTATATATATTATCTTAAGCTAAATTACAATTTTCATCTCCTATAATTTTAAATTCATGATTTTATCTCCTATTTTTCTTTTAAGATTTTTATTCTCTTTATTTTCTTAATAAACAATTTTGGTGTGACATATTAGTATTAATGTTATACTTATATAAAATGTTGACATGATGTTTATGAGACAAAAATTAAATAAAATGAAAAATAAAAAGAATCTTAATATAAACTGAACACATAAGCTTTTATTTAAAGACATAACAATAAATTATTCAAACTCTTATTTGTTTAATTCATTTTATAAATAATGTTTTACATGTATCATTATTCTAGAATTACTATTATTTTTTAATTATTAAAACTTATAAATTAAAATAAATATTTAATATTTAAATGTATTTAATGTAACATGTATTTATTTTATTATAAAATTTTATTTTTATATAAATTAATATATTGTTATATATAAAAATTTATTCTTATTTTATTATAATTTAAAATAAATTTCATAAACTAATATATAGATTATTTAAAAAATTATTTTATGTAATTTATACAAATTACGTAAATTAAAAATAATATTTAAGTAATTAAAAAAATTATTACTTTTATAATTAAAATAAAAATTTGTATTATTTATATAAAAATAAATTTACATAATTTTCATAAATTACATAAATTACATAATTACATAAAATAATTGACATATTAATTTATATAATTGGTTTTAAAATAAATTTTATAGTTAAAATGAAAATATTAACATGTAAGTTGTAACGACCTCGTATGCATCTGGTTCATTAACATTATAATATGGTCTTAAGCGCAGCAAATCTTAACGTAACAAGTAAACACAAAAGCATAAATAATAAGACGTCATCTTACATCATACAATACAACTAAAACATTATGTATGGAATTTTGATATACATCCCGGCACCCGGGTTTTGTTCCATAAGGTACCTCATACAAAACAAACTCATACCAGGTTACAAAATATACAATAAAATTGAGCCAACAGGCTCTCCAAAAAGATCCGCCATCCAAAATCTGCTTCCTCGAACCCAGCCTCGGCCTTTTGTCCGGGATCCTCAATTAGTAGCCAAACCAGCCTCAGCCAACTCGGCCTCTCAATTGAGATCCGTTGAACAACCCCTACTCGAGTCTCTTATCTCAGACCTCGTCCTCCACTTTTTGGCTATCACCTGCAATAAAATATAATCCCCAACTAGGGTGAGATACAATCTCAGTAAACTCAGTGTTCTTGGAGACTCACCTCCCCTTGGTTCATTTCCACAGTACATAGCATTTATATTGGCATTGCAAATAACATAGCCAACCTAACCTTTTAATAAACATCACATGTACACAATCAAACCAACATGTCATTCCATCACAAGTATGCAATTCAGCCAACCAATGCAGATATCATACACAATTGCATATCAGATATACAAGTTAGACAGCCAGTACACATATTGTGCACTCTTGTATATCTTCTAGTGCACTCTGCGTACACATCACGTATCCTGGCCTGAGGTCCCAAACCATAGACTCCACGTGCTAATTCCACCAATATGTCATTCCAGCGCCGACATGCACAAATGTATATCCAGATATACAAATTAGCCAACCAGTGCACTCCTCGTACACAAATGTATATCCAATTATACAAATTAGAGAACCAGTGCACATCTCCATTACATGTATGTTTTCAATCAAAAATCAATAGCACACAATGTAAATACACGCACCATGACATTCAACAACCATCACTCCTCAGGAGTATGGTGGAATACAATCAAGGGAATACACTCCCAAGAACAGAGAGCTTACCTTCTGATCACAACACCGACTACCTCAGCCTCGTGTTCACGACCACAGATATCTTCTTTATCAAGCCCTACACCAGGCAAGAAAGATATCAAGAACGATTTTCAACCGTTTCATGAAAAGAACCCAGTTCTTTTCCAGATCTCATACATATATGTCCAACATTGACTTGTAAACCCCCAAAAATATCCGGGCATAACAAAATACCTGAAACCCAGAAAAGTTAGCTTTCAAGGTTGAACCTTTATCACAACAACCTCCTAAGCATATCTTTCCAAAGAAATATCACCCAAAACCAACCCTAACTCATATGGGTCATTTTTCCTTTTAACTCCAAACTCAAAGGAAACGGTAAAACTTACGTGTCTTACCTTAAAAATGTCAAGGGAGGTTTGTGGACAACTTCTAAAAGCTTGAATGTCCTTATGGTGCCTTCTAACTCTTAAAGGTTGAAACTTTAAACTTCCTTTGGAGAAATGATCTCCTCGTCTGATGATTCTTTCAAAGAACAATGGGTGGGAACTAGTTTATATGGTGATTCTTTTCAATCCTTACGTTGGATGTGAAGATGTTAAGGTTAAGGAATGATTATCTAGGAAGCTTTTCTCACTTTAACAATGAAGGAAATGTGGAATAAGAGAGAGAAAGTGTAAAAGATAGGAACACTTCACACTTAACCAAGAGGGGGGGTGAATTGGTTAGGCTTGGTAAATTAAAATTCTTTTGACAAAATCAGAGTTTTTCCCTTAGGATCTTTATCACTTTGAAACCAAAAATACTTATTCAATCACTAGCTCATTCCAAGGTATGCAATTGTTCAAAGTTAAATTGATAAGCAAGATAGTTCAAACAGTATATATATAAGGAAGATAGGCAAGCACGAATTTAAACACAAGACTCAAAAGATTTATACTGGTTCACTTCAAACACTATGAAGCTACATCCAGTTTTCTTCCATTCAACACTAGAATGGAGTTCCACTATTGCAATTTTCTGTCTTACAAGAATTATACAAATCTCTCTTTATCAACCCTAGATAAAGTTCAGAAACCTAAAACACTATTAGGTTCTTAGAGATCAACCCACTGAGAATACACTCAGCACACCCCTAGAGAAACCCTTCCTCTAGATTTCATGCAAGAACCTTAATTACAATAGAAATTCAATTACAAATAAAAACATACCTTCAAAGCTAAGGAAAGATATCACCTGATGATCCAATGAATAATTGATGCATATGAATGAGTGTATCAGGTTTAAGAATCAACACAAGACTCAGAAAAGCACATTCCTTAAGCTTTGACAAGAACTTTCTTGCTTCAAGACACAATCAATAACCCATATGTATTTTGATGTAAGCAAGAACACCTAGAACCCAAAGAACCCCAAGAAAGTATTTAGAATGCTTTATGCTAGCTCAGAATTCGAAAATTGACAAGTTACTTATCAGGCACAGAATGAGTTCTATTTATAACAAATATTTCTAACTGCCTGTAATCGATTAAACGCGCCTAATAATCGATTATTTCTCATATGTAATCGATTATTTATCATATGTAATCGATTAATATGTTCTATAGGCTTCTGGGTTTTGGCAACGAACCAATTAATCGATTATTCCGTAGCGTAATCGATTATCACAGTGAGCTTTAGAAAAACTTGAAGTTCAGAATGCATCTGAAAAGCACTGTGTAATCGATTACGGTTTTGTGTAATCGATTATGGCAGAGAGCTTCATATATCAGGAGTCAGTCAAATGCACTATGTAATCGATTACTGATTTTGGTAATCGATTATTGTATAACAAATAGTGAAGCAGTAGTGTATAATGTAATCGATTACAAGTAATGATAATCGATTAAGGCAGTGAGCTATGGTTTTCTATTTGGCTTTTGTAATCGATTACAGTTACTTGGTAATCGATTAAAATGTTTCTCAATGTTGTTTTATAAGTAAGCTGAGGTCAAATAATCGATTAATCCGATATGTAATCGATTACATTGTTCTTGATAAGTTTTCCAGAAATAGCTAAGAACAAAGTAATCGATTATTATGCCTAAGTAATCGATTAAATAGTGTAAAACAGTATTTTTCCAAAAACCTTAGTTTCAATTTAAACACTGAATCAAATTATCAAAGCTTTGTTAATTCTATGACTCTATTTGAAACACTAAATGCATGATATGAATGCTATGCACTTGGATCACCAGAGATGCTTCTTCCTTTACAATTAATTACAATTTATTCTTCAAGTCTTCAAGGCATGTTGAAAGTTCAAAACCAAGCTTGATCTCTTGTCCATTCTTCAAGTGCTTTCTTTGAAACCAACAGAAAGTGTTTTAGCAAAGGCGGTGGAAATTAGATTTCTACTGAAATATCTCACTCGTGCATATCTTAAATAGCCTGAAAGTTAACATGCGTCATAAAATAATATGAGAGTCTTCCTGCGTCAAAACAACTGGCAGGGAGTCGGCACGTGTCACTTGTGTAAAGTGAATATGTAGAGTCAACACGTGTCATAAAGATAAGTCTCGTATAAACAGCAAATACTGACTATTTTAATCACTTACAAATACTTAGGTAATCGATTGCATAAGAACCCGTCCTTGGTATTATAGTACGTCCAATGTTCCCTCCTCCTCCGACCTCATTCGACCTAATCCAACCTATTCCGACCTCATCTGTCCTACTCCAACCTCATCCGACCTAATCCGAGTTCCTATCTTGGTACTTCACAAGTCCAAGGTTCCTCCCAACCGCTTCCGGGATCACTAACCCGATAACTCTATCAAAAAAGGGTTGTGAGCTCTTCCGGTCTCTCTACCTGGTAGCTTTTACAAGTCAACAAAATACAAGCTCCTCCGAGCTCAACCGAGATCATTACCCGATTGCTCATCCGAGATCACAACTCGGTAACACATCCGAGCTCATCCGAGATCACCACATGATCCCAGATTTGAAAAGGTGCTATCTACACCCCTCCCTTAACCGAGTTCCAATATATACCCCCCCCAATGTGACAACTCGATCATACGAATCCGGATTTATCATAGGGTCATTATATAAGTTTACTAAAAATGTATATATTAATTTATTTTAATTTATATAATTAGAATAAAATAATTTAATTATTAAAATAAATTTAATTAATTTATATAATTTACATATTAATTGATGTAATTATATTAGATTAATATAATTAGAGTAAAAATTACAAAATAATTTATTTAAATAATTTATAAGTTAATTTTTGAAATTTAATTATAGTTTGATAAAATCAACATAAAATATGTAAATTATTGAAAATAAAAATATACAAATTGATACAAAATAAAATTCAAAATATTTATATAATAAATATTTTTATAATTGTAAAAATTAATAATTTTTGACTAATGATACATAGAAAATAATATTTATAAAATTAATTAAACAAAGCAAATGTTTTAGTAATTTATTACTTTATCTTTGAATAAAATTTCATGAGCTTAACTTTACCAAAACCTTTTTATCACTTTATTATGTTTGACTTTTGATAGTTAACAAATAAAAGAATCAAAATTATTTATTCCAAAAAATAGAAAGACTAAATATTTTGATTTAAAAATGGGAGAATCAAATCACGAATTTACAATTATAAGAAATCAAATTTATAATTTAGTTATTATTTTATTTTACATTCGATTAAACAATTTAGTCACTAAACCAACATTTTGATTGAGTCAATGATTGATTCAATTTTTAAAAGTATGAATGTTAGAGATAATTAATGACACTAGATGAATAACTAATCAACAGACAATATATTTTAAAATAACAAAGAGCAAAATGCAAAAGAAAAAAAAAAAGAGGCAAAATGCTCAAAATCGTGAAAGTGTAAAAATATGCGATTAAACCTTTTAATTAATCTATATATAAAAACACCTCTAATAAAAATCACCCCACTTCACTTTCCCCATGTTCATCGTCAGCTTCGTCAAGAATAAACAACTTTTGGTCAGGTTGCTTTGTGCCTCGCTGTCTCTTAGGTGCTTCTTTTTGTTCATTCATGTTTATACAGTAGCATGTTTTGCATCATGTTGGTCAAGTGACATAGACATATATTGCCTACGTGTTAAGTACAATTTGCATTTATTTGAAGGTTACATCCAATTCGAGCATCCCTAGCTAGCTCAATTCTTGTCTGCCACAGCTAGCTTATAACCCCACCTCTTCCCCATGACGCAGCAGAAAGGTCAAAAAGCATTCACGTTAACGTGCTACAACTACGATATTAATATAGACGAAGAATTTATGATGAAAGAATCTAATAAAAATAATTTTTAGAGTAATTATTTCAATAAAAAAAGAAAAGAAAAAGCAAAAAAATTATTATTAATTTTAATAAATTGTCTTTTTTAAATTGTTATTTCTTCCTTAAAGTCCCACTAAGTCGATATAAAATTTAAAATTAGCTGAGAATGTAAGAGAAAGAAAAACTCTATAACACTGCTTACATTAAATTAAATATCAACCTCTTAAGGGACTGTAATTTTAAAAAAAAAAATGTAAATTAAAGACATATCCTGAAATATAATAAAAGGATCTTTTACCGTCTAAAAGAGAGTTTCATAACATGTATACATATATAAACATGAATGAACAAAAAGAAGTCATATGCCTATGGATATTTTATGCATGGTTGAGATAGAACATGTTAAAAATTAAAAACAATTTCAATCCCACTTTTAAGATGGGAGAACCACAAACAAGTTAGAATATCTATTAAGCCAAAAATCATTAATATAAAATTACAGTTTTCAAATGCACATTGTAGTAAAGAAAACCATATCTTCAGCTTTCGAAACATTGTCTTGATGCCTTAGAGTCATATCGTCAATTTCCTAAGTGGAGCCCTCGGAAAGACAAACAAGACGAATAACGAATGGGCCTTACCCTGTCCGGTAATACACCATTATAAGTCATGGGGATGATTTTAAAGTGGGGAACAGCCAAATTGTTGCTTAAAAATAATAGGGCATATGGCATGCTCATCAAAACCCCTTCTGGCTTTTCGAAACTCTATTACTTCGTCTTGGTCCTGCCCTTCACCAATCAACAAGGGTCCCATCCCTTTAAGAGTAGTCAATTATACCAGCAGAATTATGCAAGTCCTCTTTTGGTTCTTTACCCTCTGTCTATGATCTCGTGACTTGGCAAAACCCAATTTAGCACCAAAATATGGACTGCATGCCGAGTGAGTGTTGTTTGAACCATACTGTCTTGGCAGATGATCAACAAATTAATGTTCCAAAGAAGAAAGTACGCCCCATAGTGTCTACTATGTAATGATATAAACGTTACGTGGAAGCATGAATAACGCTAGAAAATATTACTTGCATATATGTTGTGTATTTAATGTCGAAATTAAAGAAAAAGTATAACAAAAATTATATGTAAAAAAAATGTTGTGTAGTATATATATATTTTTTGGGAAAATATGTAATTAGTTTTGATAGTTTAAGTCGAACATGATTAATGTCTTTATATTTTCATATTAATGAATTGGTGCATGTTCTCATGCGATACACAAGACAAATTAATTATATGCGGAGAGTAATATTTTCTATTATTTTAAAAATTAAAATTTAAAAATTAAAATAATAATAATAATAAAAATATATATTGTTCCGTTCGTTGCAAACGGAGGTCCAGTAATGAAACTGGGTCTTAATGTACGATCAAGGTTCTCTCTCTCTCTCTGAATGCTATGGAAGTTGCAGCACCCAAAGGAAGATGAAGATCACAGCAAACAACACGACACAAGTGGTGTGCAGTGTGTGCTTGTGTGAAAGGAAAAGAGAGAGTCAGAATATGTGTGTCCCTTTCACCTTTGGTGCTTATGGCCTATTTATGCTTACTGACCTGTGGAGAAATAAGGAAATTACTCCTATTCTTGGCCACGATCTTGAATGGATATGGTGGATAATAACGCTCTGTATCTTCTTTGATTCTGCAAATATATGGAAACTCGATCTCCTCTGATTTTTCTGTAAATAACTTCTTTAACTGCCTTGGGCCTTTTAAACGCAGCCCAATGTGAAATATCCGTAACATATATATTTATAAAAATTAATACAACATGGTAACATACATTTATTTGAACTTCCCATAGTCAAACAAGCTCTAAGTAATATTTACTACCTCTAATTTTACTTATTTTTTCCGAATCCCTTCTTCACCAAGTTTGCTTCTTAACAATGTCAATGGTTTATATGCAAGAAAAAAGGAAAAAATTAAAATATATATCAGAATTAAAAAAACATAATAATGTTATATATAGGTTAAAGTAGAATTTTGGTCTTTTATTTATATTTTTATATCAATCTGGGGTCCCTTAATTAAGTTTAAAAAAATTTCACTTTAATTTCATATTGTGTCTCTGTCATATCACATTAGTCATTTCATCAACTTATAATTCTAACACGTCCATTTTGACTTACTTGACATCTTATAATTTGTTACATATTAATAAGTTCATCAAGTTAGTGTGATACAATAATCAATTTAATCTAATAAAATACTTTTTAAGAAGATAAAATAAAAAAATTTAAACTTAAGAGACTACATTTGAACAAGAAAATTCTAGATAAGGAACCAAATTTTTATTTTATCCTTTTATATACCATTTAACTTGTAGGGTGGTCAAGCTAGTTAGAGTGAAAGAAATAAGAAGAATCACAGTATATTTGTGTATAATGATTTCCATTTATTTTTAAAATAATAATAAGTAAAAGAGTGAACATATAAATTTATTATTTAATTATTTCACCATAAATTTGTAATTAATATGATATCCCTAATTACATCATTATCACAATATATTTCAAACTTTATTTGTAATTAAGTAGTGCATGAAATGTAATTAAAGGATATTTTGATTGCATCTTTTATTAATGTGTTTAAAATTATCAAAATAACCTCAAACTTGTGGGAGAAAAATTTAAACTTGTGTATTATATTACTTTATATAATAAAGATATATGTAATGATCGTGGAGATAATATCTTATGTATTTTAGTTAATGTACTATTTATACTTATATTTTTTATATCATATCTCTAATTGCATCATTATCATAAAATATTTAAACTATTTTATTTGTAATTAATATGATATCTCTGATTGCATCATTATCACAATATATTTCAAACTATTTTATTTGTAACTAAATAGTGCATGAAATGTAATTAAATGATATTTTAATTGCATCTTTTATTATTTAATTTTATTGTTTTAATGCGTTTAAAACTAGCAAACTAACCTCAAACGGGGGGTGGGTTTGAGCTAGTGTATATTATTTCTTTATATGGTAGATATATACATTTTACTTGTAGGGTGATGAAGCTGGTTAAGTGGAAGAAATAACAAGAAATAATATATTTGTGTTTAATCACTTTCATATATTTTTTAAATAATAATAAGTAAAAGAGTCAATAAATAAATTCATATTTAATTATTTTATCATAAATTTATAATTAATATGATACCTCTAATTGCATCATTATCACTATATATATATATATATATATTAAACTATTTTATTTGTAATTAAATAGTTCATGAAACATAACTAAATCATATTTTAATTACATCTTTTATTACTGAAATTATTGTTTTAATGCATTCAAAATTAACAAAATAACCTCAAACATTATTGCAATACCCTTCTGTTTAAATATCCATACTTCTTCAGTGGTTTTAACTTTTTGGCATCTTCTGTCAATTTTTCATAATTTTTCATGTGGAAGGTATGAATTCTTCGGACAGTGTTTTTTTCATCCTGTCATCTTTATTTTCTACACTTTTTTTCCTATTTCAACGCATTTTGGTGTAGGATTTTTGCTCCTATTTGAACGCATTATACGAGTGTTTTTATACTTTGTACAAGAAAGATTAGCTCTTAAACTTTAAAAAATATGTAGAATATTTAGTCTCTTCTTATTTTTTAAAAATACTATAAATTTGTAAAGAGAAAAGATTAAATTTACATATTTTTTTAAATTTAAAGAATAAATTCATCAATCTATATAAAAAAACAGTTTTTTATTATTATATTTAACCAAAAAATAAAAAATTAAATATATATTCTTACTATAATTTTTGTTGCTGTTAAACAAAGAGTAAGTCCGGTGGCAGGAGGCCGAAGACAAATGTAGTGTATATATATAATTTTTCTGCAGTACCTATTTTGTCTCATTACATGATTTTAGCTTATTTTACATATATTAAAAATAATAATAAATATATAAGAGAAAATAATAATTTTACTAATTAATCTTAATTATAATCATTAATTTATTTAAATTTTTTATTAGTATTCATTAACATTATAAGAAATATAAATATAAATATATAATTAATATTATATTAAAAATTAAAAATAATAAGTATTTTGAAATTATTTTTTCTTACATTTATGATTATTATGGGATAAGGGATATATATTATTAATGCATTAACCATGTCCATTTCTTAAAAAAAAACATCCATTTTAGATGAAGTGAAAGAAGCCGTTTCGAATGTCAAAAAAAGGTCATTTCATTAGTTAAAGCCATAGTAAAAGTATCTGCCTGGTCACTTTTTACTTCACCACTTAACCATATTTCTTTTAGAAGTATAGGAAAGTGTGATAAGAAAAAAAATAAAAAATAAAATAATATATATATATATATATATATATATATATATATATATATATATATATATGTGTGTGTGTGTGTGTGTGTGTGTGTGTGTCCTGATATTTATAAACATTTTT
>QARZ01040879.1:79249-98384 GCA_013407115.1 Glycine latifolia
GTGGAAGACAAAAAAAAAAAAAGTGGGGTACGTACGTGGTTTCTCATGATAGGAAATATGATTTACTTTGTTCAACCATGCAATCCCCAGTGGACATATATCCCATTCTATCTATCAAACATGTCGCATGAAACAATTTCCTCGATAAATATATTATCATCAATGAAAAACATATGACTAATATTCGAAAATAAAATCCTTTTTATATATAGTACCATCTGCTTATATATTTCTAGTTAGGAAAAAAATAAAAAAAACCACTTGAGGTTTTGTTTTTGAGGTCAGAATATCTTTGACTCTTTGTTCTTCCCCAACTATATATTATTATCCAAGAAGCTACAGCAAACTAGAAAGGCTACATAGGTAGCAATAAGAGCTGCAGAAAGAACCAGAGAAGTCTCGATCACATATCTTGCAGCAAGAATTCGCAGTGTTGTGGGCTTAATGCATGTGAAAAATCTTAAAACTCGAGTTTTTTTCTTTTTCAGAAGTGAAGAAGCTAGAGGGGGTGAAAAAAGGGGTCTGTTTGTTTCTCATGAAGCGACAAAAAAATTAAAAGGTGTTAAAAGCTAAATCAGGTAATGAAGAGGTCCTATTTAAACAATGGGTCTTATATTCTCTCCAGTTTTGTAGCCTGTAACAATTTTGCACATTTTGCATTGCATTTAAGGCTATGCCTTTATATTTAATGACCGATGCAGAGAAAAGTAATTAATGATGATGATGATCGCATCTTCTCTTAGTATATTAGTATTGAAACCCCCAATGACCAAGTGAACAACAACAACAACCCCTTGTCCTTTCAAATTCAAGGGAACTGTGGTAGAAGAAGTACATATATTTATGCTTTTTGTTTCACTTTCATTGACAGCTTCTAGCGCTTCTCTCTCTGCGCTTCTGCTGCTGCTATAGATAAGTCAGATAACAATTAATGAGTTATGTAGATTTTCCAGGTGGTGTGGTGAGGTGAGTCTCATCCATGCCATGCCATTCATTAATAAGATGATATATTTCTAAGTGACTTTTGTGGCTGCAATCTGGCTTTATCCTTTGGTGTATATGGCAAAAAACTAATTTTCTGGTCAGAGAGATGAAATGATGAGACTTTTTTCAGGTGTAGAAAAAAAAATCCTTTTTCACCTCGTTTTGAGATATTAATTATATTATATACATACTAGTAGTTCATAGTTCCCTTCAATTTTTTCTAGAGTTTCTACATGCTTTGGTTTGTTTAGTGTTTCCCTTCTCCAAGTAACTAATTAGCCTACACTTTTTTCCTTCTCCTTTTCTTCAGGATGGAGCCACCTATGTTGGGGGGTGAAGAGGAATGTCACAGCAATGAATCTGGATGGACCATGTACATAGGGTCCCCCAGAGACGAGGATGCACAATATTGTGATGATGATGATAATCATAGCCTAGAAGAAGATTATTATGATTATGAAGCAGCAGCAGCACAACATTGTGATGTTGAAAGTGACGATTCCATGGCTTCTGATGCATCTTCTGGCCCGAGTAAATCAAAGGAGCAAGTGAAGAAGAACAAGTATTGCTCAGAAAAAAAGGTGGACAAGAAAAATGAGATCATGTCTTTCGCCAATAGCAAAGATAAGGCTCCTGCAGCAGTTCAGAACGGTAGCAAAGTCAAGGTGAACAAAAATTATAGGGTAGGAACAAGGAAATCATAGATGTATTAATTTGAAACTTGTATACCGCCTTAATTACTACCAGGTTTAGCTTATTTTCTTAGGTTTTAATTGGTGTTTTTATTTTTCTGTCACAAATTACTACTATATATGCACTGTGTTTAATTCATTTCTTAGGCCGCATTAATTAGCTGCAGCATGCATGGATCAGCGGCTATTTGTTTAATTAATTTCTAAATATTTCTACTTCTTCTTTTTCATGTGTACTACTACACAGTCTACACTGTGTATGTATGAGAAAGATAAACACTAGGTTATGACGTGATAAGGAGTTTGAACAGTGAGTCAAATTACTATACAATAATTGTAATATTTATTTTTAGCCATTTATCCTCTTTAAACAAAGCTAAGCTAGAATATACCCCCACTTGCATGGATGGTGATTGAGCACCGAAACGCGGTTGGTTGATTTAGTCAAGAAAGCAGTTGACATAGGAGAAAATGAAATTAAAATAGTTAAATATATATACAATTTTCATTTTTAATGAAAACTGTATTTGAGTTGATTACATGATTCATTAGTCCTTGTGAAGTTCACTTTATTAGCTAAAGAATAGATATCTTTATCCTTGATTAAAAAGCAGGAAAGTTGACGGTTGTAAATTAAATAATTTTTTAGGGATATGATTCATACCGGGTTGCATGATATGCCTAACTAACTTATCACTCCTGATTCCTTTATTTGAAGATTAATTAGGAATTCATTGCGAAGGCATGATGCATGGTGTGTTTATAATTAACTAATTAATTATTGATGATTATTGTATTTGAAAGTTAATATTCGTGGGAGTTGAGCATCAATTTTCACATAAAAGAAATCATATTGTCACAAATCATTAACACTAATCAAATTTTAGGTAGGAGACAGTTAACTAGCCTATTTAATTTAGGTAGGACGACGCGTCATTATTTTGGATTTGATATTAAAAAAATCATATTATATTAGCAGTAAAACTGCTGGACAAAAAATCCAAGAAACCATGAAAACCTTACTCTATCCATCTTATCAAGGATCTAGCGAGAAAACTTTGATTCATGAGATTTAAGGATTGTAGAGGCTAACATTTATGTACATAATTAATGAAGGAACAAATAGTTGTTGTGTTGATTTCTGCATAATTTTATTTTCAACATGGATACCTACAATCCAAACACACTAATAAACTTTTTATTCTCAACTTACTTTTTAGAAATGTTATTTTCAAGGATACGATTCTTGAAAATTCTTGTATTTAACACGTTTGATTATTATTTAACTTTTCTAGGAATGTGTTTTACAATATCATGAGATTGTTTAATTTAATTTCACTATGATGGTGGAAAAGTTTTATTTTTTTACTTATTCATATTTCAACATTTGTAGAATGAATTTAATCATAAGCTTGGTGGAAAAAAGTTGTACAAAATACATTTAATAAGAATTCATCTTATCTTATGCTAGCCATATAAGTTAAACTCTTTTAGGAATAAAAAAATTTCCTATGTCAAACATTACCTTGGGAAAAGGTCGCTTTTTAAAAAAGTATCTTGGCAAATTTTTTTATTATATAGATATTCAATTTGAACGCAGAATTATCTTAGTTAATGTAAGCATATTGTTATATTTTAAAATAACAATCTAAACTACTCATATTAAATACTCTTCTATTACAAGCAAAATTAATTTCATTTAAGCTCACGCCTTTGGGAAACTAGTGGACCGAACCCCAAATAATCATGACACTAGCTAGTGTTGTCTATATTAATATTGTACTATTGAATAAACTTTAATTAATGTAATGCTCATATTTTAATAGAGAAATCTGATATATTTTCATTTGATCATAAACATTGTTAATAAATTACGTAAATAGCTATGTCTCTTTAAATACCTCAGGATATATATCACAAGAGGCAAAAACTATTACAAATTACGGATATCTATTCAGTTTTTACAAGTACAATAGTAATCGGAAAAATTATAAACAACTAAATCTTTGATTGTTACTATACATAATTATTATTAAATAATTGCGTGCAAGGGGTTAGTAAATTTAAATTCTTTATTCTAAAACGAATCTTCATTTTAAATTTCTAAACAATCCTCTCTGTGTCTCTTGATGACACCTTGCTTAGTTGCTTAAATCTTAAACTTCATATATTATAAACGAAAAAGGATTGAATAAATGTTAATGTAAGCATTATCACACGTGTGATTTTTAGTAATATTTTTTTTGACATAATAAAAATGTTGTTAATTTTTTTATAACATTTAAAAATATCATTAAATATAAATAAAGTTGTCAAAAGTTTTTTAAGACATGTAACGAAATTTAATATATGTTGAAAGTTTTTATCAACATTTTTATTAAGTGTAGAAAAAAAAATTACTAGATATGGCATGTGTAATAACGAAATTTAAACATGAATACGCTATTTCTGCATCCATGCTTTAGTTGCCGGTGCAGGAGTTTGTTGGAAATAATAGAATTATAAAGCTCGACAATATCTATGCTATGCTCCATGCAGGACATCACATGTGAACTTGAAGGAGATCTCGACCTACGTGCCACAATATTTAAAAAAATTTATCTAAATGCCACGCAGGCCAAACTATTTGCCAGAATGCCACGCGGGTTAGTTCGCTAGTCAGAGTAGCGAACTATGTTGGCTGATGTGGCGCTCCTTTGACCAATGAGCCAGTGCCCCACCAGAAGCGGGCAAGACATGTGGCAGATGGTGGCAAATTCGCTAATAAGGCTAGCGAACTACGTGGCCTAGTTTGCTAGGCACAGTAGCGAACTATGTTAATTGGCTGACACGTGGCAGACGCCCTAGTTCGCTTGTCAATATAGCGAATTAGGTGTTTGCTACTCAGGTTAGCGAATTTCAACCACACCCCCACCTATTTAATGACACCACCCTCGCCCCCCCAATTTGTATGTTGTCTGAGAGTATTTTGCATTCATATACTCTTCAATTTTTTGTGAATCTCTGTAAAATGAGTGGTAGAGGGAATGGTTTAATCACCATTGTATATTATAATGGGAGAAGATATGTTGGACCGAATGGTCAAGTGTTCGAAGGAGAAAGCAAAATGTTTTGTATCCCTCCACGATGCAGCTATGATCATTTGATGAAAATGATATACAAGAAGTTGCGCTTACAATGGGGTCAATCTGTATCTCGATTGAGTGCTAGATGTGCATCTGGCAACCCGGTGCAGTGGGTTGGTGTGGATATTGTAGATGACGACGATGTAACCTTAGTTGTAGACGCATGCACATTCGATGGAGAAAACCCTAGATTTATAGAATTGTATGCGGAAGTATATTGTGGTGAACAGTCAAGTAGTCAACAATTTGTTGCAAACATTGGCTCCATTGACCTTAACTTAGAGCCGATGGTGAATTCGGAAGATAGAGATATATCCCCATCATCACAACCATTGCCACGAACCCAACCATCCCAAGAAATCGATTTTGAAGATACAAAAATGGCGCCGGCCCACGACCCAGCTTGGCCCATGGATAGTTCTGAGAAAGAGGTTGATGAAGGTGTTGTTCCAGATAATGACTCATCGAATACGGACGTAGACGGTGATTTTGATCGTGCTTTTGCAATTCCTTCTCCAGGGATTGTTGGAATGCAAAATCAGCCTCCGATTGCAGGTATGGACGCATAATTGTGTGTTAGTTAGTAGTGTTATTGTTAATATATTGTTTGTTAAGCATAACAATGTGGTCAATGTCTGATTATATAGGAGAGGGCAATGTACCTTTTTGGTCTAATGTAAGCCATTGCACAAATATTAATTGGGCATACCCAGATGAGGAGGCAGATGACATGGAAGGAGTGCAAGTACCTAACTGGGAGATAGGTCAAGCGCTATACAAGGGGCAGGTGTTTGGGAGCAAGTTCGACGTGCAAATGGCAATAAAGCAATATTGTATGGACAACCGTAGTTGCAAAAAGTGATACGAAAAGGATTATAATGGTTTGTGAATATCATAATGACGGTTGTCCATGGAGAATGAGGGCATACCAAAAGAAGGCTTCCAGTGAATGGGTTGTAGGCATATGGAACAATGAACACACGTGCGTTAGTGTTAATCTCTCTCAGGATCACAAACAGCTCGACTCAAATTTCATATGTTTGTTGGTCCTAGGTACTTTAAATTGTTATACAATAATATGTATATTTAGCGTTGCAAAATTTACTGACTTGTTATTCTCTAACGAATTGCAGAAATGATTAGGGAGAACCCTAGTGTTAAAATTGGCTTAATTCAGGAAAGGATTTCAACAACGCTAGGATTTCATATATCATACAAGAAGGCATGGAAGGCAAAGCAAAAGGTGATTGTTAAGATGTTTGGGGATTGGGATGAATCGTATGCGTTCCTGCCAAGGTGGTTGGGTTATATGTTAAATTTTGCTCAAGGGTCTGCTTATAAGTTGGAAACGATGGAGCATTATGTTGAAGGAAAACTGGACGAAAGTCGTAGGGTATTCAAGAGGGTGTTTTGGACATTTAAGCAGTGTTGCGATGCTTTTAATTACTGCAAGCCCGTTATGAGCATCGACGGTACCCATTTGTATGGGAAATATCGGGGAACATTGCTTATTGCAACATCAATTGACGGCAACAATCACGTCCTTCCACTAGCATTTGCGGTTGTCTCTGGGGAGGATATTGACAACTGGTCGTGGTTTTTGGCACTTATCCGTATTCATGTAACGCAAAAAGATGGAATATGTCTTATTTCAAATCGCCATGCTGGCATAATGACGGCGGTAAACAATGTCGAGCTGGGATGGCATCCACCGAGGGCATATCATGTGTTTTGCATTCGCCATTTGGCGAGCAATTTCAATCACAACTTCAAGAATGTCATGTTGAAGAAACAGTTGAAAATGTTAGGTAAGTCATCGTCTTCTCCTTTATGGTTACATGTACATTATCCATAATTCAGTATGTCTTTATACTTATGTTTTCTTTGTATATGTAGGTTATACAACCTCGCGTTTAGATTTTGATGTCGGATTGGAAAAATTTAGAGAAGCAAGCCCTCAGATAGCCGCATGGATTGATCGAATCCCAAAGGAGAAGTGGACCGTAGCTTATGATGTTGATGGACGAAGATTTGGTCACATGACAACCAATATCTCAGAGGTTTTTAACAAGGTACTAAAAGGCGCAAGAAATCTTCCTATTACTTCACTTGTGCGGTTCACATATGCTCGACTAGTGACATACTTTTTGCAACATGGGGTGAGGCTCGTGAGGAGATGGCGAGAGGTAATCATTTTGCTAAATTAGCATGGTAAAAATATTTGAGGACGATTCATAAATTCGCGACACATAGTGTTATTGCTTACGACACACAAAACAATAGATTTGAGGTGCAAGAGTCGTACAACATTCGTACTCATCGTGGCGGAAAGAAATGGTCGTTGTCGTTATCAGAAAGAGTATGTCAGTGTGGTGAATTTACTGCATTCAAATTTCCTTGTAGTCATGTGATTGCAGCTTGCAGGTCCACCCACATCGACCCCACTCAATACATAGACCCCATGTACAGTGTTGCTTATTGATATGCTTCTAGCATATATTAGTTTTTAGGGTTATTTAGATATATAAATTGTTAATAAATAGTTAAAATAGTATTAAAAATAGTTATGTTTCGAATTAATAGAATTTGATAATGTTTTTGTGAATATTTTGTTTTTAGGAACCCAAAGCAAGGAGAAAAGCTGCAAAAGACCCAACATTGGTCATTCGAACATCCCGCGTGGATCGCGCGGGAACCACACGATCAGCGCCACAACTTAAAATGCCCAATGGATACGAATCTCCCACGCGATCAGCGTGGGAGTGGCGCGATCACCGCCATAAACTCGCTAAGACCTGAATTTTGGTGATTTTGGGCACCTATAAAAGGGAAAAGCTTGGGGTTTTTGGGGATCTCGATTTTGGTGAAGAACAGAGTTTCCAAAAGGGGATTAAGCAAGAGAATCAAGGGGGAAATCTTCTAACGCAAGATTGGGCTCAGTTGGAAGATTGGGAACATCATCCTTGGTTGTAATCTCTCTAATTCTTTGTAAATTTTCTTAGGATGCTGTCATTAATGGTGAAACCCAGGGTTAATCTGATTATGAGTGGCTAAACTTTTTTATTGTGGTTGAAAGCAAGAACCTATGTGAACTCCTCTATGTTTTGATTGGTTTCTAATGAGAATTATGATAATTACTTTGTTCTATTTTGTACTTCATTCTATTCTTCTTAATTTGAACTGGCCATTCTATTAAGTTGCTTAGGGCTTTAATTCACAATAGGGATGTTGGGGTTTTAGTTCCGGAATTGCTTAGAACAACAATTGTTCATTACTTAGGGATAGGAATGCGTGGTTGCAGCACCATTATGTGGTTCAGCCCATAATACCTTGATGTATGTCTTAATGCTTGGTTTAAGAGGAATTCACTAAGGGATTAGGTCTTTTAATTTTACCAAAGGGCTAAATTACCTAAGGAATTAGGAATTAGCTTAATTGTATGGAAATACATCAGCTGAGTAATTAGAAATAATTCAAGTTAACAAATCCAATCAAACATAGGTGGTAGGGATCATAAGGGATTGCGATTAACCACAATTGTTCCAAAAATACTGCACTTAAACCATTTAAACTTTGCTTCGTTTTCATTAATTCTGCATTTATTTTCCTTGCATAATCACAACACAACAGAAAATCAATTTCTCAGAAGATTATTGTTCTTATTCCAATTTCTAAGCATTGAATTACGATAAATTGTCATCAATCCCTGAGGAGACGATACTTTACTTACACACTTTATTACTTGATAACGATCGGTACACTTGCCGTAGTTCATATATATATATATACACACACATGATCATGACAACATCACTTATCAATGTCAATTGTATTCGTCTCAGTGGTTTCCAATTGGAAACGAAGACTTCATACCACCCACTGGACAGACCACCGTTTTGCCTGATGTTTCCCTGAGGCATAAAAAAGGAAGGCCTGCACTACACGCATACGCAACGAAATGGATTCGCGGGAAGGATCAACGACTCAGACAAGATGCGGTTATTGTAAGGTGGTTGGTCACAACAGACAGAACTGTCCTTCACGGTTGCAGCAGCAGTGACGTTTATTTATGAGTTGTATGTCAAACGATTATTTACACATTATATGACAAATGATGATATTTGAAACAAGTGACCCCCAATTATGGAAAAAAAATACCAAATGTCCAAAATAAATAAATAACAAATGTCCAAAATATCCAAACATAGTCCACTGAATAATAAGTGCTCGTAAAATAAAACAAACAATTAACAACAAATAAAAAAATAAATGTCCCTAAGCGTCACGGTGGTCCCCATGATATCCTGCATATCGACTCATGTCATGCTCATACAGTGACAAGTGACATCGATGTCGTGCTCCCCTGGCTGGATTACGCCTAACTAGTCGGTCGGGGTCGTCAGCCTCATGATCATCACCACCATCACCTCCGTCCTGCATGGCCGCCGCTAAGAAATCTGTAATAGGATCAGCGTCACTGCCGGAGCCCAGGGATGACGTCGGATGTGTCGAATGTCCCGCCGGAGTCGTAAACATCGTATCCGGATCTAGTGTGGGCTGTGCAGGCCTGTACAACTCTACCGGCGAAGTAGGTGCCGATGCATACATCGGATACGGTGAAAATGGGAACCTCAACTGTGGCATCGACGACACAGTATACCATGAGGGTACTGTGATGGTGGAAACGAATCCTGTGCACCGCTAGAAGATCCAGCTTGATAGGTCGGCGGCTAATAATACTGCTGCGATGATGCCCCGGCAGGATAGCCAGGTGTATAGAATACGCCAAGAGGACGGGGATGAATGCCTGCCAATATGACAGGCCTGTCAACTACTGCCGGGGCGGACTGGTGAAGGGGCAACCCCTCATGGTGCGCTTACCGGTTAGTGTGAACAACCGGAGGAGGTGCCTCAGTCTGTCGCCGGACAGGTGGTGGGGCAAAATCTCCCGGATCTGTGACTCTCTCCAAGTTGTCACATGCGACCAACATGCGAACTGCCTCATCGTACACCTGCCTCATGTCAAAGGCCCCCTGCGCTTGCGACTCTGGTGATGCCATATGAACAATAGTCTCTACACGATCAGTCTACATATCAAACATCATTAGTTATTGACAATATTATGTTAATATTAATATATAAAAATTTCATCACCGCATGCATACCACATGTGCATGGAAGGCGGCTCTCTGTGTCATCTAGCGTCGTGTCACAGTGAAGTACCATTGCATGTATTCGCTGTTGACAGATAAATAACTATCTCTCCGCATCGGAGGAAGATCTTGCAACACTAGGGCATCTCTGTTATCCCACTGTGCAATGAAGAAACGATGTCGGTGGCTCCAGTCGACATCCGTCTTGCCGATAGCAGTGATGGTCAGCAGCTCGCTGCAGTTAATCGGATTCGAGGGTATATGCTGGTCATACCCGAACTGCCGTAAAACTCTGTCCGGCTACTGGTACACGACATTCTGGTAGCGAATCAGAGGACAGACCGCCAACCATCGTCTAGCCATCTCAACATTTGGTGGATGAACCACATCCACAATATTGTATGGCCTCCAACAAATGTCCCTCCTTCGCATGACATCCATGTAATGACGATATCTGCGAATATGGGTAAATCTGGTTTAGCGCGTCTGATAAACATTAAACCTGCAACAACACAATGTTAGCAACAACAACATATACTAAGAATTGTAAAATAAATGCACAACTTGAATACCTGTTTCCATAAATCTCCTGCATCATGACATCCTGATCATCCACACGTGGAAGCGCTGGAGAGATAGTTAGGAATCTCGTCCAAGCCCATAACTGCAACAGCAGTGCACATCCGCCCATGTCACGGCGTGATGCACGTGTGGCCCTGCACAGCTCCCTATAAAGACATGCAAGCACGGCAGATCCCCAACTAAACGAACCTGTATGCTCAAAGTCATCCAGAAATAGCAGATATCGAGCTGGCATAAAGCTCGAGGCAGTGTCCACAAACAACGTCCCGCCTAAAATGCGCAATATCAATGCGCGGGTGTACCTAATCCGTCCAACCTCAATGTTGGCATGGACGACATATACACCGAAATGCTCCCGTAGAAAGTGGAGCCCCAGCAAACCTCCATGCAAGTCCCGACCCGCGTCAGGCTGAACCCCTAAAAGGTCACCAACTAATTCACGGAAGTTATGGCTTCCATGCCGGCCGGATACAACCTGACCATCAGTCGGCAGCCCTAGCAGATGATGCACATCCTCAAGGGTGATGGTCACCTCCCCCATGCTCATGTGGAATGTCCGTGTCTCGGGGCGCCATCGCTTAACAAGCGTCGAAACGAGGTGATGGTCTATCTGAAATAATAGACCATACCACAATTACATACACATTATAGTAGAATCATAAAAACATAATACACGCAACGTTTCATACTTTATGCTTACCTCATGATTGCGCAGACTCACAATGTGGTAAAAACCCGCCTGTATAAGCCACGGGTGGATATCCTTAGGAATAGCAGAGTGATCGTGTGTGGCGGCATGCCTGACATTAATCACACGATCCCGTGCGGTCAGATCACTTTGCACATTCCACACATTAGTGGATATATGTCTATCTTGTAACGTTAATAGCGTTCGTACAGATGTACCAGGATCAATGACGCTCACCGCATCCTCACCCGCTGGCAGTGCCGGAACATTCTCATCGTGATCCATATTTCACTATGTCTAACCCTATATTCATTTAAAAAATCATTTACTATGCTAATAAATAACAAACAATAATACGGTAATAAATATTTTTTTTTCATGAACTGATACAAAATAATTATTTGTAATAATATTTCATGTTTAATTTTTTTATTTACAAAAATATCAAAATATTATTAAATTAAGTTAAATAAATATGTTCAATTCTTAAATACGTATCTATTCATATTTTCATATTAATTTGAAACATTATATCAATATTAAAGACTGTATAACTAAACAAATCATACGCTAATATATATTTCTTTATTTACATAAATTGTTACAAAATAATAAATTGTAAAAATACTTTTATGTTTAATTTTTTAATTAAATATATTTATTTAATTAATTATTTTACTTACATAAACATGTTTAACTATAATTTTATTTATTTTATTTGTTTTACATATTTCACATGATCAAATATAAAAAATAATATATATACAATTACAAATTCAAAAAACTACTCCAAATTGAATGTCACTAAATCTAAATATATATTCAAAATTATATTTTTAAAATAATAAATCCTCAAATAATGAAATAAATAATGTTTATTAACGGTTAATTAAAAATGACAATCACTTATAACATCCAAATAATAACAAACTCAAATAATCATCTACCCTATAAATTATCAATGTTAATTTCAAACTATTGGTCTTCTAACCTAAAGTTTCAACAACATGTCATCTAACCTAATGTTTCAAATAAGATCCTCTAACCTAATGTTTCAAATTTAGAACCTATATTTTATATAACAACTAAAATATCAATTAAATATACAAAAATAAAACAAAATAAGCACAACTTATTTGTTATTTTGCACAATGACAGAGGGAAAATCTCACAACAAAAGCAAAAGGAGGTTGCTTTAAAAAATTTGAAAATTTTGAAAGGGAGGGAGAGAAAGGGAAGGGGGGGGGGGGACCAGAGAATTTTGAAAGGGAGGGAGAGAATGGTGGAAGGGGGGACCAGGGAATGGGGGTGGGGTATAAATGCTGGGCCACGTTGGCGTAGTTCACTGGCAAGGGTAGCGAACTACGTCCTCAGTTGACACGTGGCTGTAACGGCTTTTTTTTTTAATTTGCGTGCACGTAGTTTGCTAAGGGGGGCAGCGAACCTCGAATGCGCCACGTAGACTGCCTGTTGGGCAGCCACGTAGTTCGCTGGAAGGTGTAGTGAAGTACGTGGCCACCAGCATCGCGTCACCTCAGCCCACGTAGTTCGTTGGTCTGACTAGTGAACTAGCCCGCGTGACATTCTGGCAAATAGTTTGGCCCTCGTGGCGTTTAGGTAAATTTTTTTAAATATTGTGGCACAAAAGTCGAGGTCTCAACTTGAAGGAACCCCTAGCAACTAGGTTCCAGCATAAAAAATATGAACATCTGCAGCTAGTGCACTTCGTTCAAAATATGGGGATACAGATCATTGATGACATGCTTTGAGGACAAGGTCGCTTTCCATTTGGAAGCTCCTGTTGGCAGATAACCAAAATCAGACAGCATATAATTTTTTCTTATCATTGTCATAATATTTGATATGAAATATTCATTTATTTTATTAGTGATTAATTTTTATAAAATAATAAAATCTTTTATTTTAAACATATTTTTTCATTTATAAAACTCAAATCTTATTTAAAAAAGTTAAACTTAATTTCACTCACATCAACTACATGTTGATACATCAGCATGTAATATAACTTGAAATACAAATCATTATTTTCTCTAGAATGCCGGTCTACATGCAAGTGTTAATCCAGAATTTTCAGCCCAAAGCGAAACACTATATATAAAATAATTAATATAATAATGCGGATGGAATATAATTATTCCTTTTTAATTAAAAAAAATGAAGTTCGTCTACACCATTTGATTTGGAGACTACTAATTCGCAAGATCTTAAACTAATTTGCAAGGTGTTTATATACGTACAAAGCCTTGGCGACAAATACCTACGAAAGATAACGCAATAAAAGATTGTCTAGTATCCTCTGATCGATGTTATTATTCATTGATCATAATAGTGGAGTAGTCAATCTTGGTTGACGTCTTGTTTTTAAACCTTAAACTAGCACGATACTTGTGTGTTCGTACGGGTGATTCAGCTGTTTTCATACATTGTAATACGGCTTATTTGAATCAATTATAGAGATATTATTTATGTTGTTAGTATATTCTTTACAAAACACTAAATTATAAAGTAAAAAAAATGAAATTACTATGTTAAAAGTATATTCATGATAAATATATTAAATATATACCAATTGCAGAACTGTGATTTGAAACATGAGCCTGGTAATATCATATGATAAATTGATTTAGTAAAAATATGTTAACAAATGAATTTTTTTTTCTTAATTTAGAAAACAAAAGTAAAATTAAAAAATAAAACAAAAGAATAAAAGTACATTTTAAACTTATCATTATATGTAATTATTTTTTAAAAAAATGTATAAATAATAATTGTGAATATTCATAATAACTAAGCGGACATGATGAATATGTTATTCCCCACCCTGGTCCCTACCCCCCCAACATGGTCCCCATTTCCAATTTTTGGCGGCTAAAAATTTTGTATCCATCCTCAAATTCTGCTTTGTCTCCATCTGTAACACCTTAAAATTTCGATAATTGAAAATAGATGTTTCATGTATTTGTGGTGTTATTTGATTGTTTGATAAGCTTGGATTAGTTGATGGGTTGTATAGATTAACCTTGTGATATTGGTTGTCATGAGATAAATGTTTATTGGGTTGATGATGTTGGAAATGAAACGAGTTTAATATGTATGATGATCATATTAGATGATGTGATGTGGATATATATATTAACACCCATGGGGGTGCATGACTGGTTACCCTTGCGAGGAAGGATGTGTTCCTAGCTGGGTCATGCATTGATGGTGCCCATGATTGTCATTGTGTGATGTGGATATACATGGATACCCATGAGGGTGTATGATTGGTTACCCTTACGAGGAAGGATGTGTTCCTAGCAAGGTCGTACATTGATGTATCCATGGTTGTATGTTGTGTATGTACACGTGGGATGTAGTGACCGATTTGAAAATATAATAACCTAGGTTTAATAAATAAGAGAAAAAAGAAAGAAAAGTTTAAATTTGCTATATTCCGTCAGAAAAAGCGTTAGTGATGAAATTAGCGACAGAATTAGCGATGGATTTAGCGACAGAAATTAGAGTTAAAGGAGCCACGCCAGTAGCGTGGGAGCCACGCCAGTAGCGTGGGAAGTGCTCCAGAAAGCCATTTTCCACTGGAATGCCACGCCGGTAGCGTGGGAGCCACGCCGGTAGCGTGTAAGTGCTCTAGAAAGCCATTTTCCACTGGATTTCCACGCCGGTAGCGTGGGGGCCACGCTGGTAGCGTGGGACTCTCGCTGGGGGGCCTATAAAAGGCCATTTTTACGAATCTTTGGGCCAAAACTCAGATTTTCTTCTTCCTTGAGCCATTTCTGCCATTGATAAGCTTGGGAAGCTTCATATCTTCTCCATACTTCATCTAAACACCTTTTACCCAACTAGGAAAGTGATTAAAACCTCGAGATGAGCTAGATCCTAGTTTCAATCTCTCAAAAAGATAACCAATCGGAGAAATCCCGTTCTCTAGGGAATATCTTCAGAGCTTGGATTTTGAGAAGAAATGAGTCATTTCAGAGGCGTTTAAGCTTGGAAAAGCTATCCTCTGACCTTCCTCAACAGCCTAGAGGTGAGAAACTCGATCTTTAACCGATTGAATTGTGAAAATGATTCTGGATGAGTTTGATGAACTTTTGGATAAATGAGTGAGTTAGGGTCGAAACTAGGCTTGGATTCTTTAGAGATATATGCTCAGGAGGCTGTTTAGATGAATGTAAAGCTTTGAATCTTGAGTATTGATAAAGTTTAGTTTTGACTCTGACATCTGTATGAGTAGGAAGAATGTTGATATAATGATGAGTTTGAGCCTAAGTACCTTTACAAAAGATGTTCAGGAGGCTAAATAAACGGTGAATATGTGTTGAAATAGTCGTTCTGATAAACTTGGCAAGTACTGATATTTGGCCTGGCTAAGGAAATTGAATCCTTTGGATTGGCTTATACAGAGTCTTGGAAGGACTCTAGTATGTTAGATAGATTGAGATAGATCCTGTTGAGGGTCTGTGAAGCGCCTTTGAGGTGATGAGGTCTGATAACCTTAAGATAGAGAACAGAGAGGTTGAAATGGAAAGGAATCGCGTTTCTTTTCATTCTAACGGTCGAGAACCATTGTACAGTATTTAAATGCCTTGTAAGGTTAGGCTGGTTACTGATTTATGCTTGTTGCCTTGATATAGGGTGTGACACCGAGGGTGTTGGTGGCGTAGACCACGGTCCAGGGATTGGACAGCAGAGCCCTGCCTTGTCAGGTAAGCTCTTTGCTCTTGGGACTGTTCCCACTGCTGTGTTCCACCATACTCCGAGGGAGTGATGGTTACATTCATGATGCGTGTGCATTGCATTGGTTATTACAATACTCTCATGATGATATGTATGCATTATGCTATGCTTTGTATGTATGATTGTGTTCTGAATAGATCTTCTGGCCAGTAGATAGATATGGACCTCCCTAGGAGTAGAGCGCACCTCCTCCTAGTTTGGTTTGCTCACGTAAAGGGTGATGATGATCCCTTAAGACCAAGAGATAGGTGGGCCCGTTGCTGATGAGACCTATTCTCGGAGGTACCATATATCGTGCATCCATGCGTAAAGGGGTAGCTCCCGATGGGATGACACGGGGTGTGAGTTCCGGCCTCACACTAGATGCTGATGATGATGCATCTTTATGTAAGGGTGATGATGATCCCTAAAAGACCCAAAGATAGGTGGGCCCGTAGTGGATGAGACCTATCCTCTGGGGTATCCTGTACAGGGTGATGATGATCCCTGCTGTATACATTAGAGCTAGATTATGGCTATGTATTGTTGTGAGGGCCGGGAGGCCTAGTGATTGTGATACCTGTGATGCTGTGTGCCTTGAAAGTGAGCCAGGGGGAGGGAAAAGCCTCCAAGAGCCCTGAGCTTACTGAGATTTTTATCTCACCCCTGTTTGGGGATGTTGATTTCAGGTGATGCTGCCGGAAGAGATGACAGGTCCCAGGGCAGGAGGCCCCAGTAGGGACAGACTCTGTGTAGCTGTTGGGACGGCATGTTCAGAGCACTGTTGCTCAGTTATTTTGCTTATGTTTATGGTTTTGTACCCCTGTAGAGGGAAGATATGCATGTGCATATAGTTTTGATATGTATATTGTATTATGTACATATGATTAACTCTCCTGGTATATCTGCATAGATATTATAGTCTTATCTGCCGTTACTTTAAGTTATCTGGATCATTGAGACTTTGTGATGTCTTGGCATTCGTTTCTGTTACTTTGATTTAGTACCATACATAATGAATCAAGAGATACGGTTTTGAAAACGCTTCCGTGGTTGTAATTAATTGGTTTTATATTAATTACTGCGCTTATCTGATTAAGTAATATGTTAATACACCGGATGCATACAGGGTGTTTTAGAAAACAATAGGAATACCCACAATAACCAAGAGAGGGGGTGAATTGGTTTAAACTTGGTCTTTTAAAAATTATTCAGAAAATTAGAGTTCTAGGATCTTAATCACAATTAAACCAAGAATGCTTCAAATCAATCAAACCATTCAGCCCAAAAACAATTGCTTCAAAAAATAGAACTTGTTGAGTAATGAACATAATACCAAGAACTAATGATCAAGATAACAATAAGAGTTTAAGGAATAGAAAACCAACACAAGAATTTATACTGGTTCACTTCTTAAGAGAAGCTACATTCAGTTCTTCTAATCAACACTAGATTAGAATTCCATTATTATAAAATTTCAGTTCTTACAAGCTTTACAACACCCACTCTTTATCAACCCTAGATAAAGAACAGAAATCTAAAACCCTATTAGATTCCTAATGATCAAGACATAGAGAACCCTACTCTACTCTTCCCTCTAGAGAAACCCACTCTAGAAAAAGCTTAAAGAACCCTTTACAATAGTTTCAAACTACCAAGAATACAAAAACGAATTTAAACTAGAGATAATGGAGAGAGACAACCTGATGATCCAATGAATATGAATGAATATGGTTTACCAATCAGAGATGAAATGTAGAAATCAAATTCAGAACTTTCTCTCCAAAACTTTCTTTGAAAATCTTGCCCAAGAAATCTTTCAAAACACCATGAAGATTAAAAAGTGGGATAAGAGCTTTGTTAACTTAGAAAATCCTTTCTAACTTTGAGAAGGCTTATATATGCTCAGAAATATCGAAGTATTTAAGTTGTATTTTTAGACAAGCCTTCAATCTATTTATAACTAATTTTTATAATAGAAAGTAATCGATTAAAATGCCAAGTAATCGATTAAATTATCATATGTAATTGATTAAATTTCCAAATAATCGATTAAAATGTTCTTAGCACATCTTGGGAACTGCAACGAGTAAATTAATCGATTAACCCGAGTCGTAATCGATTAAAGCAGTCAGGATTAGTTTTGAAACAAGCTTGTGTAATCGATTATAGATTGTGGTAATCGATTAAGTCAGTCATGCATATTTAACAATGAACTTAAGTAATCGATTACAATATCATGGTAATCGATTAAGATAGTGAAACATGATTTTCATTTTGTACTATGTAATCGATTGCGAGTAGCCGGTAATCAATTAAAATGTTCTTCGTGGCTTTTCAAGAATTAAAACAGTAGCTGGTAATTGATTAAAATGTTGTGTAATCGATTAAAGCAGTGAGATTTCATTTTTCCAAAAACTTAACCATGAGAAATTAGTTTCTTTTGAAAACTTGAATAGCTTTAATGCTTTAATGAAAACATGTATGCATGTTAATGATCATGTTCATGCAATGCAAGGATCATAAGATTATCCTCTCATACACTTAATCAAATTACAATTTCCTTGGCATGTGAAAAGCTAAAATCTTTCTTCTAAGGCACAAGCTTCTTCTTTAGCTCCATTTTCTTCTTGCTTCCCCTATATACAACACGGTTGGTTATCCTTGCGAGGAAGGATGTGTTCCTAGCCATGGTCAATGCATCGGTGAGTCCACATTGTTGGGTTATGTATGTACTTGGGGGGTGTATGACGGGTTACCCTTGTGAGGAAAGATGTGTTCCTAGATGGGTCATACATTGATGATGCCCATGTTTTATACTTCATTTGCATTGATGGAAATAGAATGGTGGTAGTAAGTACGGGGGTACTAGGGGGCATCACTTTGTTTGGAACTCCCTTGTGACTCAGGGCTAATCACCATTGGGGGGGGGGGGAGCAGCCTGTGCATGACAAGGTGAGCTCGACGAGCTACTGCATCATTTTCCTGAGAGAGGCTATTTCCATGAGAATGGTACCACATTGCATACTGATAGATGAGTCAGGTACATGCATCATTCTGTGCATGATTGTTTGAGTTGTGAAATGCATTGGATGATTGGTTTGTTGAGTGTGTATTGGAATAATAGATTTTTGTTAATGATTGTGGTGGGTAATGTTGTTTCTTTCCCAA
>QARZ01040881.1:0-56090 GCA_013407115.1 Glycine latifolia
TTTTTTGTAATCGATTATGGCAGAGAGGTTCATAAATCAGGAGTTTAGCCAAATGAACTGTGTAATCGATTACGGTCTTTGGTAATCGATTATTGTATAACAATAGTGAAGTAGTAGTGTATAATGTAATCGATTACAAGAATTGGTAATCGATTAAGACAGTGAGCTTCATAAGTCAAGGGTTTTCTATTTGGCCTTTGTAATCGATTACAGTCACTTGGTAATCGATTAAAATGTTTCTCCATGCTGTTTTATAAGTAAGCTAAGGTCAAATAATCGATTAATACGATATGTAATCGATTACATTGTTCTTAATGATTTTTCCAGAAAAGGCTAAGAACAAAGTAATCGATTATTATGCTTAAGTAATCGATTAAATAGTGTAAAACAGTATTTTTCCAAAAACTATGTTTCAACTTGAATGCTTAATTAAATTACCAAAGCTTTGTTAATTCTATGACTTTAAATGTATGATGTGAATGCAATGCACTTGGATCACCAGAGGTACTTCTCTCTTTACAATTAATTACAAGATTTTCTTCAAGTCTTCAAGGCATGTTGGAAGCTCAAAACCAAGCTTGATCTTCTTGCCCATTCATCAAGTGATTCCTTTGTACTCAACATGATTTAGTTAAGAGCTACAGAGGATTATAAGGATTTAACTCATGAACCAAGCTTTAACCAAAATTACAAATGCGATCATATTGAGTGGGCATGCAAAACATCAAAAACACAATTGCTTCCATTATCCTTGAATCTTTGCTTCTAATGCATGATTCTAACAGAGAAGAGCATGAGGAACACTTGAGGATTGTGTTGCAAACGCTTAAGGATCAACAACTTTATGCTAAGTTATCCAAGTGCGAGTTTTGGTTAGAGAAAGTAAGTTTCCTAGGACATGTAATATCCCAAGGTGGTATAGCTGTAGATCCTTCTAAGGAGAAGTTGTTATTAAGTGGGAGAGTCCTAAGTCTGTGTTTGAGATTAGAAGTTTTATGGGTTTAGCGGGATACTACCAGAGATTCATAGAAGATTTCTCCAAGTTAGCTTTGCCGTTGACCAAGCTGACTAGTAAAGGTCAAGTTTTTGTGTGGCATGCCCAGTGTGAGCATAACTTCCAAACTCTTAAGGAAAAGTTGACAACAGCTCATGTGTTAGTCTTGCCTAACCCAAGAGAACCCTTTGAGGTGTACTGTGATGCATCAAAAATGGGTTTAGGAGGAGTGCTAATGCAAAATGGCCAAGTAGTGGCCTATGCTTCTAGACAGCTCAAGACGCATGAGAGGAATTATCCTACCCATGATTTGGAGTTAGCCGCTGTAGTGTTTGCTTATAAGATATGGAGGCACTACCTTTTTGGCTCTAAGTTTGAAGTGTTTAGTGATCATAAGAGCCTTAAGTATCTTTTTAGTCAAAAAGAGTTGAACATGCGTAAGAGGAGATGGTTAGAGTTTCTTAAGGATTATGATTTTGAGCTTAGCTATCTTGGCAAAGCTAATGTAGTGGCTGATGCTTTGAGTAGGAAATCCTTGCATGTATCTGCTTTGATGGTTAGAGAGCTGGATCTCCTAGAATAGTTAGGGACCTTAGCCTTGTTTATGAGGTTACCCCTAACAGTGTGATATTAGGAGCTTTGAGGATTACCAACGGTTTGCTAGGAGAGATCAGAGAGAAGCCATAGCGTTAGGGAAGGATAGTAGTTTCAATGTGGGATCAGATGAAGTCCTGAGACTTCAAGATAGAATCTGTGTCCCCAATGTACCTAAGCTTAGGAAGATGATCTTGGAGGAAGAACAAAAGAGTAGTTTGAGTATCCACTCTGGTGGTACCAAGATGTATCAGGATATTAAGGCAATGTTTTGGTGTCCAAACATAAAGAATGAGGTTAGTGAGTTTGTGTATGCATGTTTAGTCTGTCAGAAGGCTAAGATAGAACATCAGAGACCCTCAGGTAAGTTGCAACCCTTAGAGATACCCAGTGGAAGTGGGATAGTATCTCCATGGATTTTGTTGTAGGACTGCTTAGAACCCCGAGAGGTTTAGATTCTATCTGGGTTATTATTGACAAATTGACCAAATCTGCTCACTTTATCCCCCATCAATATCAGGTTTTCTTTAGAAAAGTTGCCTTCCTTGTATATTAGTGAGATTGTCAGATTACATGGTGTGCCGTCTAGCATAGTATCTGACAAAGATCCTAGATTTATCTCTAGATTTTGGGAGAGTTTGAACAAAGCTTTGGGAACCAATATTAGGCTAAGTTCAGCCTATCACCTTCAAACTGATGGCCAGACTAAACGAACCATTTAGTCTCTAGAGGACCTTTTGAGGGCATGTGTTTTGGAACATAAGGGTAGTTGTGAGAGTTTTCTGCCGTTGATAGAGTTCACCTATAAGAATAGTTTTCATTCTACCATTGGCATGACTCCCTACAAAGCTCTGTATGGTATAAGGTGTAGGACACCCTTGTGTTGGTTAAAATCTGGAGTGAACCTCATTTTAGGACCTGAAGTTGTGCACCAAACCACTGAGAAAGTTAAGTTGATCCAAGAGAGAATGAGGACTACTCAGAGTAGGCAGAAGAGTTACCATGACAAGAGGAGGAAAGACCTAGAATTTGAGGTTGGTGATCATGTATTCTTGAGAGTTACTCCATGGACCGGGGTTGGTCGAGCCTTGAAATCCCAAAAACTCACACCTCGTTTTGTTTGTCCTTCCAAATTCTCAAAAGAGTCGGTCCTGTAGCATATTAAATTGCATTACCTCCGTCCCTTTCTAATCTTCTCAATGTCTTTCATGTGTCTCAACTCTGTAAGTATGTTCATGATCCTTCTCATGTGGTTGAGATAGATAACAATTAAAAGAAAACTTGACATATGAAACATTGCCTTTGAGGATCAACGATCGGCGAACGAAGCACCTAAGAGGGAAAGAAATTCCTTTGGTCAAGGTGATCAAGGGAGGTACATCAAGAAAGGATGCAACATGGAAACTAGAAAGTCAGATGTGAGAAGCCTATCTAGCCTTGTTTGAGTCAGGTAAACTTTGGGGATGAAATTTCTTAAAGGGTGGGAGAGTTGTAACACCCTAAAATTTTGATAACTGAAAATAGATGTTTTATGTATTTGTGGTGTTATTTAATTGTTTGATAAGCTTGGATTAGTTGATTAAGTTATGTGAACTTTGTTTGATTTATTTTTGCGATACAAGAGTGATAGTTTGACCTATAACCTACTTCAATAAAACTATCATTCCAAATTTGTTAACTGTTGGATCACCTTCAAATTTGGACAGTAGCTTCCCAACCCATCTCTGCATATTTTGACCGTTGGGATCTTCCATAGTATCAGGTGCACTGAGCGCAATTCCAAGATATTTCCTGACAGAGAGGAAATTGCACTGAGCGAGGAAGGGCTCGCTGAGCGAGCCAAGGCGTGCTAAGTGAGACTGTTGAGTTATAAATACGTAGCAGCAGCGTAAAAATGTGTTTCTCTTTCTTTTCTCGCCCAAAAGCCCTAAAAGCCCATTTTCCACCACCCAAGACCACCATCTGATGCTTGTTGGTTTTATATGATAAACTCACCCTTGCTTTTGTTGTATAGTGTGGTTGGTACCTATGATGATCACGAACCTGCGTTCGTGTGAGCAAATGAGCGACATTAGGTGACTCTGGAGGGAGATCGTCTTTTTTTGTTGGAGCAGCCAAGCCGATGTGATGACATCAGAATTCTTTTTGGAAAGAGTTGTGTTTTGTTAATCAACTTTTTCATAGTTAGTCCCTTGATTTTTTTTGTGGACATGTATATTTTGAGTTGTAAATACATGTAAAACTAAATTAAATTCCAAACATGTGAATGATGAGTACTGATTTAGTATATTTATACATATGTATTCAATTATTGTAATTGTATCATGTGTACGATGATTGTATTATTGCAAAAAACTTCCCACCATTTTTATAATCAAATTAATGGAGTTTTCATTAAAATTTGAAATTTACTCGATTAGAGTTAGTGATATCGTAGCGACGAGGCAGGTTTTTAAACCTTTAGGGTCTGTGCATTTGAAACAAGTGAAGTAATCTGAGCTTTTGAAATTTCCAATAATCCCAATGTTTTCAAAGGTTCAAGAAACAGATTTTCAGAGTGCCATTCATCTTGTTTCAAATCATAAGGTCACTTGCTTCATTGATGATGAAGTGTTAAACAATATTCAACAAGAATACTCAAGAGAACCAGTTTTCATCTTTGCATTCATACAACCTGATTTGATTGGTAATATTCATACATTCATCTACTAAGGATCAGAAGGTTGTATCTCTCTCAAAATTTTTCATTGTTTTTTATTTGTATCTTTTAGTTTTGTAAGTGCCAAGTTCAAATAGTTTTCTTTCAAGCTTTCTAGAGTAGTGTTCTCTAGATAGAAAGATCTAAGTAGGTTTCTCAGGTTCTTTGTGATTAGAAGTCTAATAGGGTGTTATATTTCAGGTTCTTTATGTAGGGTTGACAAAGGTAATCACTTGTAATAGCTTGTAAAAGAACATATTTGAATTAGTAGAACACTAATAAGTTTTTGGTTAGAAGACACTGGATGTAGCTTCTCATTTGAGGGGTGAAACAGTATAGAGTTGGTGTTATACTTGTTACTATATCTTGCTATTTGAATCTGACTTGTCTTGTGGTGCATTTCTTTCAAGATGATCAAAAAAACTTTCTGAAATTGCTTAAGGTGAAGGGTGAGTCTTGATTGATTAAAAACTGAAGTTTTTATCAAGCTATATTTGTGATACAATCAATATTCTGTTGTTGTATTTTTAAAAGACTAAGGTTTTAACCAATTCATCCCCCCTCTTGGTTAATTGTGTGTGTTCATCCTTGTTTTCAATTGGTATCAAGAGCTGGTTCTTGAAAGTTACTCAAGATCACTATCTTTTCAAGAAAATGAATACCACACAAATTACCTTTAAGGAGGGTGCCTCCCTCAATCGCCTTCTAATGTTTGAAGGAGAGCATTTCAGTTTTTGGAAGAATCGTATGCAGATTTTTAATCAATCAAATGACCCCGGTGCTAGGAATGCAATTGAAAAAGGTCCTTTGATCCATACAAAAACTGTTGATAATGAAAGAATTCCTAAGGAGTGGGATGAGATGACAGATGCAAAAAAAAGAGTTGTGTAGTATGATTTTAAAGCTAAAAACATAATTACATCTACTCTTTCTTCTGACTAATTCTTTAGAACTGTTAGGCGTAAAAGCGCAAAAGAATTGTGGGAGATGTTGGAAGTAACCCATGAAGGAATAGACGAAGTGAAAAGATCAAGGAAGCATGCCTTGATTCGTGAATATGAAATGTTCAAGATGAGCAACATAGAAAACATTTCTCAGCTGCAAACAAGGTTCACTCACATTGTCAACCATCTTCTTGGTCCTTGAAAGATTTTTGATGCTGAAGAATTGAACATCAAAATCTTGAAGTGTCTCGCAAGACCATGGCAACCAAAAGTTACAGCGATCAAGGAATCAAAAGATCTATCCAAGATGTCCATGGCTGCACTTTTTGGTAAGCTTCTTGAGTATGAACTTGAAATGTCATAGCTAACACATGCAGAGGGTGCAGAGAAGAAACACAAGAGTATAGCCTTGAAAACTGCATCAACTCATGTGGAGAAGGAAGAAGACTCAAGTGAAGACGAAAGTGATGAACATATGAACCTAAAACTGAAGAAATTCAGCGAGTTCATGAGAAGAAACAAAAACAAAAAGCTATCAAAGTTCAACAGGAAAAATGACAGCAACAACAACAAAAACAACAACAACAACAACAATACCTCCACATTCACTTGCTTCGAATGTGGTAAACCCGGCCACATCAAATCAGAATGTCCAACATTTTTGAAGAAGCAATTAGGTGAGAAAAAGTCAAAGAAAGAAGGGAAGCCAAAGAAGGCATACATAGCATGAGAAGACAATGACTCAAAACCTTCTAAATCAACTAGTGAAAATGAAGAAGCAAATGTATGCTTCACTTCCACATTAAGTGATGATGAAGATTTCTCAAGTGCTAAATCAAAGGTAAATTCTGAATTTGATAATGTTGTTGATGCTTTCCATGAGATGCATGAAGAGGCCCAAAAACTTGCACAATCCAATAATAGGCTAAAAGTAATCTCAAATGGCATGTTACCAAGATTGCTGAACTGCAATCTGAGTTTTCCAATTTGAAAGAAGCAAATGAAAAGCTTGTTTCAAGTTACAAAGCTAACGAATATGTGTGTGCCTCATCATCTTCACATGTTGATAAATGCAAGCTTTTACAAAAAAAATTTGATAATTACAAAAAAAAGTCAAGGCGAAAAGTATACGCTTTTGCTTTCAAAAAATTCTTGGTTGATCTTTTGAAAAGACTCTATAGAGGAAAGTGTAACTTGAATCAAATGCTTAGTGTACAAAAGTATGCTGGAGATACTTCTATTTTGGGTTACAAACAGAGATCAAAACCATTTGGAAAAACAAAGTTTGTACCACCAAAATAGAAGAATCAAAGAGGCTTTCCAAAAACCAAGTATCACCAACTAACTCATTTTGAAAGAGCATCAAACTCTATTACTTGCAATTATTGCATGAAGAAGGGTCATACATCCCATAGGTGCTATGCTAGGAGATTCTATGTGCCTAATGGTGAAAGCATTTGGGTACCTAAGAGAAAAAGGAAGCCAACTAACCCCTATGGACCCAACCCACATTGGGTACCTTTCTTTGTTACTTAATTTGATTTTTGTAGGTGTGTCTAAGAGCAAAATCAGCATTATGATATCTTGATAGTGGTTGGTCTAGGCATATGACAGGTGACATGTCCATGCTCACAAAGATAAGAAATGTGCTTTATGTGGAGGGTTTGAAGCACAACCTTCTAAGCATAAGCCAACTATGCGATAAAGGACTCGAAGTCTCCTTCAATGACAATTGTTGTTTGATATGTGATGGTCAAAATGGTGAGGTTATCCATGTTGGTAAGAGAAAGGGTAACATCTATGTTCCCTCCATTGAGCATGCATTTATTCATAATACTAGTTGCCTTTTAAGTAAAGTAAATGACACATGGCTATGGCATAGGACAGCTAGTCACATAAACATGCATCATATGAACAAGCTTATAAGAAAGGATATAGTCATTGGCTTACCTAAGCTTAAGTTTGAGAAGGACAAAATATGTGATGCTTGTCAAAAGGGGAAAAATCTAAGATCTCTTTTCAAAGTAAAAATGTTGTTTCCACCTCTAGATCCCTTGAATTGCTTCATATGGATTTATTTGGTCCTTCTAGAACTATGAGTTTTGGGGGGTAGTTTCTATGGGCTTGTTATTGTTTATGATTACTCTAGATACACATGAACTTTGTTTATAAGATCCAAGAGTGATGCTTTCATGGCATTTATAAAATTAGCCAAGATCATTCAAAATAGCATGCAATATTGTTTCAATAAGAAGTGATCATGGTGGTGAACTCCAAAATGAGTATTTTGAAAAGTTTTGTGAAGAAAATGGAATCAACCACAATTTTTTAGCTCCAAGAACACCCCAACAAAATGGTGTTGTGGAGAGGAAAAATAGATCCCTTGAAGAAGGAGCAAGAACCCTTCTTAATGAAACAAATTTGCCTAAACATTTTTGGGCTGATGTTATGAGTACTGTTTGCTACACTTTGAATAGATTACTCATAAGGTATGTTTTAAAGAAAACCCCTTATGAACTATACAAAGGTAGAAAGCCAAACGTATCTCACTTAAAAGCATTTGGCTGCAAGTGTTTTGTTTTAAACAATGGTAAGTATTCTCTTGGCAAATTTGATGCTAAAGCTGATGAAACTATTTTTCTTGGCTACTTTTTGCAAAGTAAAGCAAAAATACCTCCTAAGAAGCCAATGAATTTCTCCCGCTTTGAGAAGCCCCCTTATCCAGTGAAAAGCAAGCAACAAGCACAAAAGCAACAGTTTGCCAGGTTCTTAGAAATGTTTAAAAAACTGCATATTAACATTCCATTTGCTGAAGCTTTAGCTAATATGCCTAACTATGCAAAATTTATGAAAGAACTGTTGTCTAGGAAACATAAATTGCAGGAATGTGAAACTATTGCACTTACTGAAGAGTGCAGTGCCATAATACAAAGAAAGCTGCCACCAAAGCTTAAAAACCCAGGCAGTTTTAATATTCCAATTGCAATAGGGAACATCAATTTAGGAAAAGCTTTATGTGACCTGGGAGCAAGTATAAACTTAATGCCATTGTCAGTTTGCAGGTCCTTGGGAATCACCGAACTAAAGCCTACAAGAGTCTCTCTACAACTTGCAGACCGCTCCTTAAGGAAGCCTACAGGAGTTATTGAAGATGTTCTAGTAAAAGTAGATAAGTTTATTTTTCCTGCAGACTTTATAATTTTAGACATGGATGGTGAAAGTGAAATACCACTTCTCTTATGTAGATCATTTTTAGCCACTGCTAGGGCTTTAATAGATGTAGAGAAAGGTAAACTAGAACTTAGGATGGATGATGAATCCATTACTTTTAATGTTTTTGATGCTATGAAAAATCCATCTGATGAACATGATTGTTTTAGGCTAGATGTCTTGGATAATGTGATTAGTGCAGGTCAGTTGGAAGAAGAAGAAGAACTTAAAGAAGTGCTGGAAATTAGAAGCCAATAAACCATACAAGAAGAATTGGAAATAGCCATGGAGGTGCTGGAGAAGAAAGAAGATGACATCCCAGTTGGAGCACCAAAAGTGGAGCTGAAAGAATTACCGGAGACCTTGAAGTATGTGTTTCTAGGTGATGGAGAAACCTACCCAGTCATTATCAAGAAAGGGCTGGAATTTTGTGAGGAAGAACAATTGCTGAAAATACTTAAAGAACACAAAACCGCTATAGGCTGGTCCATCTCCGATTTGAAAGGTATTAATCCCTCTTTTTGTACTCATAAAATTCTTATGGAAGATGATATGAAACCAGTAAGACAACCACAGAGGAGACTTAACCCCACTATGAAAGAAGTGGTAAGAAAAGAAGTGGTTAAGTTGTTAGATGCAGGTATGATCTACCCAATTTCAGACACCGCATGGGTAAGCCCAGTCCAAACCGTTCCCAAGAAAGGTGGGATGACAGTCATTCAAAATGACAACAATGACTTGATCCCCACAAGAACAATCACAGGTTGGAGGATGTGTGTAGATTATAGAAGACTTAATGATGCAACTAGGAAAGATCACTTTCCCCTTCCATTCATGGACCAAATGCTTGAGAGATTAGCAGGGCATGATTATTACTGTTTTTTTTATGGGTATTTTGGGTATAACCAAATCCCAGTAGCACCCGAAGATCAAGAAAAGACAGCCTTCACTTGTCCTTTTGGAGTATTTGCATATAGAAGAATGTCTTTCGGCCTATGCAATGCACCTGCAACATTTCAAAGGTGCATGCTTTCTATTTTTTCTGACATGGTTGAAAAAGGTTTAGAAGTATTTATGGATGACTTTTCTGTTTATGGCTCTTGCTTTGATTCATGTTTAGCTAACTTAGCTAAAGTTTTAAAAAGATGTCAAGAAACAAATTTAGTTTTAAATTGGGAAAAATGTCATTTCATGGTTCGCAAAGGAATTGTCTTAGGACATAAAATTTCTGAAATGGAAATAGAGGTAGATAGAGCTAAATTACTATTGATAGAAAAATTACCTCCTCCAATTGACTGAAAAGGGAGTAGACTTTTGTTTTGATAAAGCTTGTTTGGATGCATTTAATATACTGAAAAAGAAGCTTACTACTGCACCTGTTTTAATAGCCCCTGATTGGACTTTACCATTTGAACTTATGGGTGATGCTAGTGCTTATGCAATAGGTGCTATTTTAGGACAGAGGAAAGAAAAACGTTTACATGTAATATACTATGCTAGTAAAATTTTGAATGAGGCACAAATCAATTATGCCACTACTGAAAAAGAAATGCTAGCAGTAGTATATGCTTTAGAAAAATTTAGGTCCTACTTGATTGGTTCCAAGGTGATTGTTTACACTGATCATGCAGCTCTTAAATTTTTAATGAATAAGTAAGACGCAAAGCCACGCTTGCTGTGTTGGATGCTTTTGTTTCAGGAGTTCGATTTAGAAATCAAAGATAAAGCTGGAGTGGAAAACAAGGTAGCTGATCATCTGTCAAGAATTCAAGACGAGAAGTTACAAGATGGCCCAGAAGTAGAAATCAATGAGTATTTCCTGATGAAGGAGTGATGGCAATCCAAGTCAGCCTATGGTTTGCAAATATGGCTAATTACAAAGCTGTGGGTGTAATACCTGAAGAATTAAATTGGCAACAGAAAAAGAAGTTTCTCCATGATTCAAAGAGGTATTTGTGGGACAACCCTTTTCTTTATTTTCAATGCACTGATGAGGTAATTCGCAGATGTGTAACTGAGTCCGAGGCACCTAAAATCCTTTGGCATTGCCATGCTTCGGATTATGGAGGTCACTTCGGAGGGAATAGAACAACACAAAAAGTATTGCAGTGCGGTTATTATTGGCCAACATTATTTAAGGATGCAAGAGATTTTGTGGAAAAATGCGATAATTGTCAGAGGACGGGAAATATTTCTCGTAAAGATGAAATGCCACTGAACAACATCCAAGAAGTTGAGCTGTTTGATGTATGGGGGATTGATTTTATGGGACCTTTCCCTAAATCATACTCCAATCAATATATCTTGGTTGCAGTAGACTATGTGTCTAAATGGGTGGAAGCTGTCGCTTTGCCAACCAATGATGCAAAAGTGGTGGTCTCGTTCTTGCGGAAGAATATCTTTACCCGCTTTGGAGTGCCGAGAGCCATAATTAGTGATGGAGGTACCCACTTTTGCAATAAACATTTTGATAGCTTACTTGTCAAATATGGAGTCAACCACAGAGTTGCCACACCATATCATCCTCAAACCAGTGGTCAGGTAGAAATTTCTAACCGAGAACTTAAAATAATTTTAGAAAAGACTATTGGAAGTTCTAGGAAAGATTGGGCTAAGAAGCTAGATGATGCATTGTGGGCATACCGGACTGCATTTAAAACACCTATAGGTATGTCTCCATTTCAACTTGTGTACGGTAAGTCCTGCCATCTTCCAATTGAGTTAGAACATAAAGCTTTGTGGGCAACTAAATTTTTAAATTTTGAACTCTCTAAATCTAATGAGAAACGTTTGTTGCAATTAAATGAGTTAGATGAGTTCAGGTTAGCTGCATATGAGAATGCCAGGATCTATAAAGAGAAAACAAAGAAGTGGCATGACAATAAGATTCACCCCAAGGAATTTGAACCAGGACAACAGGTTTTGCTTTATAATTCTTGCCTGAGACTGTTTCCAGGTAAGTTAAAATCCTGATGGTCTGGTCCATTTTTAGTGTGCAAGGTTTATCCCTATGGAACAGTAGAAATTTCTCCCTTAGATAATGACAGGTCATTCAAAGTGAATGGATGTAGACTGAAGCCTTATTTTGGAGGGGAAGTGGATAGGAATGCAGTTTCCATTCCATTAAATTCATTGGATGACTGATGGTTGTCCGTCAAGCTCATGACGTTAAACAAGCGCTACTTGGAAGGCAATCCAAGTTTTTGATTTTGTTATTTTCAATTTTTGCAAGTTTTAATTCAGTTAGTATTTTCTGCATAGTTATAATCATTTGTTCTTAATTTATTTTGGTTGATGTTAATTGTTCTAATTAGTAACATGTTTTAATTTTAAGTGTTAATTTGCAATTTAGCCCTTTTTTATTTTAGATTGTTATTGGTACATTTGGCTTATCTTAGGGTTTAAAATTGATAAGAAGCTCATAAAAAGCATTGTAGAGCATTCGACCATCTCACGCTGATCGCGTGGGATACGGCGCTAATAGCGCCACCAATGCGAATCAACCAAGCCCCAATTAAAACATCCACGCTAACAGCGTGAAATCTAGCGCTAGTCGCGCCAGCTGGGCGAATTCAAAGGTCACAGCTTCATCTATGACGCTGATCGCATGGCATCCCACGCTATTCGCGCCACTTATTCGAACCCAGGGGACAAATTTAGTGCTTTCACACTGATAGCGTGAACTGTGGCGCTATTCGCGCCATCCATTTGAAACTAAGGGCCTTAATTCAAGATGTCACGCTGATAGCGTGGAATACCGCGCGAGTCGCGCCAGGTGTTCGAAACCAGATGACTCTTCTGCATCATTTCACGCTGATCGCGTGAAGCATGGTGCTACTCGCGCCACGAGTTCGAACCAATTATCCCTGTTTTATTCATCCACGCAGTTAGCGTGGTATGTGGCGCGATCCGCGCGAGAGTGCCAATTCAGTTTTTTAAAAGGGATTTTCAGAAACCAAAATCGCGCCTCACTGTTGCTTCCCCATTTTCCTCCTGATTTTTCCTAAATCCTCTCCATTTCCCTCAATTCCGTTCAATATTCAGCCATCATCAAAGCCTACATTTCAAATCCCAAAAACCTTCATTGCAAATCCACCATTCTTGAAAAGCTTGGAGTTCCTAGTGCCATTCATTCTTTTCCACTCTATTCACATCAATGGCAGGAGACAAGATCAGTATTCTAACCCATGAACATTGCATTGCATAAAAAAGGGCACAATAGTTTGAGTGTGGGCACCTGAGTGCAGAGCATCAATGGTAGAATCACGTCCCCACGCGATTATTCATGCATAATGGGCGCGAGTCACGCCAGCTCTGTTATATTCTGTGATTGGTTGATTACTGAATCCTAATTCTTTGCAATGCCTGGTTCAATAGTTTAACAAATAGGATTTCTTGCCCTTAGTTGCTTTACTTGAGTGTGTTAGGTTTTCCATATCAATTTTTGGTGATGTTTGATGTGTGTTTTCATTATATTAAGACTAGCACTATTGATGGAGTTCATGCTACTTTAATTAACTTTTAAAATGAATTCTGATACATGTTGTTGAAATGGACCAATGCTAAGATTCTGATATGATAGTGTGATTGGTAGCAAGAACATGTAGGCTTAGTCAATCATACATGATGATACCTTTGGCTTGAAATGTGAACCATAATTAGTGTGTTGATGACCACATTGATTGATAATAAAGCATGACCATACCTAATATGAATAGGGACATGGTTTGCCAAATAAATCTGGGAATTTCTAATTTGTATAAGCGTCCTGTGCCTAATTAAATATTGATTAGGATGCCAGTGAAAGTCCTGTGCCTGATCCAACTCAAATAATTTTTAGCCATTTGACTGTGAATACACATACCTGTGCTGGTGAGTGTTGTTTCTTTTTCAGACACTAGTGAGTTAAGGATCGATTACATGAATGCTATATTACTATGTATATCCTGATTGAGTTATCGGCTGATGATTCAATTAATTTGGAATTGCTTGACATGATAATTGATGCTTGTGTGCTTAAATTGATATTGGTTGAGGAAGTGCATAGTGGGAGTTGATTGAAAGAACCATTATGTATATGCTGATTCGGTTTACCATATTATGATTATTGCCTTCAATTGTGGTTATTCAACTGAATTATCACTGTTTTTCCCAAGTATCAGTATTGATATGGTCAAATCAATTGACTAGTGTAATTGGCTTCTTGTGACAAAGTATATAGTCTGTTTTGATGAATTGATTGCCTTATTCATTATGTGTGTTGATTCTGATATTGACCAGGGATAACCGTATTAGCATTGAGGGTGGTTTTTTGACTGTTCTTAATCAGGGTAATTGTTAGTATGAGCTTTTAATATAGTAAGGCAACAAAATGAAAGTGAGTTATCAAATTGATTGGGATTTAGAAATTGTTATCCTTTGGTGAAATTCTTGGAATGACATGTTCTCAGCTAAATCTGGGAATCATTTGTGAACTAATTATGTTTGTATAACATGAGGTGTTTGATGTTAAATTTGGAAATCTAGTTGATCTGGAAATTATGTATTGTGAATTGGATTTGAATTGCCACGACATGAGTTCTATATTAGTTACATTCTGTGTGGCTCAAGTCTTGAATTTTTGAACTGTCATGCTTGTGATTGAATTCTTGTCTGAAATGTGAAAAGTTCTGATGCATTAGTGATTGTTTTGATCTGAGTGTAATGCAGGGATGGGAAATAGATATGTTTTGACATTAAACCTGGGAATTGCATTTAGCATGAATTGACTTTGATTAATTATGAATTTCAGGGCAAACAGATAGCTAAGAGGAAGAGGAAAGCACCTGAGGCCTCTAATAGCAAGAGGGCCCAGGTAACTCCGTTCAAAGAAGTTAGATTCCGCACGCAAGAGTGCCAGGAGCGGTTTGATTATTGGTATTTGCCCAAGAAAATCATTCTTGAGAAGCAGATACTGTGGGAATCACTTCCAGAAGACTCTCCGGTCAGAGAGGTGATTGTCTGACGGAGATGGGAGAGACTAATCAGCTTTCCCGAGCCAAGCTCCAGTTCGATCCTAAAGGAGTTTCTGGCTAATGTCGACCCAGCGACAGTGGCGGAGAGGTGACTCAGCTCGGTGAGGGGTGTCCAGGTCCCATTTGATGACGAGACCATAGAGCAGTTCTTGGACACCGCCTACTCCCCTTTCTCCCGCTGCGAGTTTGGCCATATCTTCCTCAGCATACAGTTCGACGTCATCACCAAGCTCTACCAAGACGAGATGTCCCAGCTAGCTGATCAGATCCGACTTGGGATCACGGGGCGATACACAGCTTGGAAGACCAAGCCAAGCCTCGATTATGTGCCACAGAAGCTGAGGAAACATGATTTAGTTGGAGACGCAGCTTTCTGGCACCAGTTCATTAACCACACAGTCATCCATTCTACGAATATGACTGATGTGAATCTGGAGAGGGCAACACTATTATATGTGTTACGTGGAGAGGAGAATCTCAACATCTCCTATGTCCTTTCTAAAAGGATTCTCCACATGATTCAGGACGCCAGCAGCAAGTCCTGGCTCGCTCACCCCTCTCTCATTCTTCATCTCTGCCATTGTGCTGGAGTTTAAATCCCAGACGAAGAGCTCATGGACCTTAGGACCGCCTCCATCATGACTATGAAAACATACACCTATGCGATGGAGAGCGCAGCAGAGGAGTAGCTGATTCGAGCTTCGAAGCTCTCTCCCGAGGAATTAGTAGCTCGCAGTCCTCGTGGAGCACCATTACCTCAGCCTTCCCCATCCCCGGGCCCAGACGCACCTGCACAGCCCGTTTCACCTCAGTCTCCCCCTTCTCAACAGTCTACACAGCCGATATCTATTCCAAAGGATGACCTCCAGCAGCAGATTTCCTTGCGAGCCATGATGAAGCACCAGACTCGCCTGCTGGAGTATCAGGTCAGGCTGATGGAGGATCTATGCAGAGAGCGGAGCATCGATTTCTCCTCCTACCAGTATCATTTCACTCCCACACCGCCAGCTTCCCAGCCACCCGTGGAGTCCAGATCACCACCACCCACAGCTCAGACCCCTCCAGGACCATCCAGCCCTGCAGAGCCAGCAGCGGACCACCCTGGTCCATCTCAGGCTGCTGAGGACGAGACGATCGAGGGCGTGGAGTGACTCCCAGCATTATTTCTGATTTTCCTGTTTTCGATTTTCTATTCTTGTTTTTCATTTTCCATACCATTTCCATTACTACAATACACATTTATATACTTGATACATTCGTGATATTTGATTCTTGAATAATTTGATGTGAATGTCTTCTGTCTGAATCAATGTTTCGTTTTGGTTGCGATTCTTCAAATAATAATTACGTGAGTGAGCACACGATCCTTGTTAGTTGTTGCTGGGGACAACAATTTTCTAAATCTAGGAATGGGCACATACGCATTATTTATTTGACGAATCACATTCAAGAGACAAAAGATGTCTAACAGAAAATTTATATGTTTTGCTAAAATTTATAAGGATTTAAATTTTTGAATAACGTGTTAGAAGCTTATTTTATATATCTCAGAAGCAAAATTGTGAAGTTAGTGATAAATTAGAATTTTCTGTTAGGAAGCTTGATTAAGATGAAATATGGCGTAGCTTGCATGAAGCATGATTGAATTATGATTATTTGTATACTGATATTCATGATGAAGTTGAAATGACACTTGATATGAAGTTCACAGAGGCTAACTTGAGTCCATAACCTGTGAGGATTGAGCCATACAGTACAAAATTCTTTCAGAGAGGCCTCACCTTGGTAAGTACTCTAGAACTTGATTTGTTTCTCTGGATGCATGTATATTCTGATATGATTAAGGCAGTTTATTCTTTTAAGCTAGGGCCAAAGTGACTCACCTTCAATCTTCCATTGTCAACCCTTTTGAGCTTAAACCTTTTTATTCATACACCTAACAATTGAAACATATTCCTTGACCACCCTACTTGAGATTGGAGGAAGAAAGAATTAGAACCAAGACCATGGAATATGGGAAATAAGGAAAGGAGGGAAAGGTAAGAGGACAGACAAAGTTACCCAAGAAGACAATTCTGGTTTGAAAAGTGAAATGCCAACAGAACAGATCTGGCAAAAACCAAATCTAGTGAAGAATTCAGTTGGGAAATAACAAGTCTGAAATACCAGCTGTCCAGTAAGGGAAGTAACAAGTCTGAAATACCAGCTGGTGGATCTAAATATAATTTCTTACCAGCCCACTTGCTATGGTACAATGTTTTGCAGAAGAAAAAGCAGAGAATAAAGAGTGATAGACTGGCTAAGTGAACTTGACTAATTCTGACAGAATCCAATCTCAATTTTAGCCACTATCCAAAACTTTCCTACCCTTAAACCAGGCCAAGGTACAACCTAATAAAGACCTTTTGATCAGTTGTGCATGCATTTGTGTTTCTTAATTTCAGGAACTCGAGAATATGATCAAGCTTATGGTAGTGCTCTATCACTGTGTTGGATTGAGCGAGTATGATAAACCTTATACACTTGAGTGCTGAGTGAAATACACACTTCTTGGTAAGGAAGACTCAAGTGAAACTCTTGCAGTTGATGGAATTGAAAGTGTTATTGAAACTCTGATTGGAAATTGATTATACTTAGCATTGTGATTCTAAGAGTGTTAATTGTGAACTTATGCTTGATTGTTGAAACCTGCTTTTCAAATAGAAACTCTGTTGATTGCTGAGGACAGCAATATATAAATCTGGGAATTATTTGATATGCTTCGAGCATATAGTAGTTTTTAGGATTAATTGATTAATAAGTTGTTTAAGATTTAGTAAATTAGATATTATTTAATTGCATATTTATTTAATTTCTTAGTTATTTTATCATTTAGGAACCAACAAGAGAGGAAAAGAAGCAAAAAGAGCAAGCTAGTGCTCTCGAACAAGACACGCTAATCGCGTGGACTCCCACGCGATCAGCATCAGAGGGAAAAGATCAAATATTCAGTTCATAGAGTCCACGCGAGTAGCGCCAACCACCACGCCAGTCGCGCCAGATGCTAAAAACCAAACTGCCAACTTGAATTAACCACGCTATTAGCGTGGCCATCAACGAGAGTAGCGTGGGACTACCAGAAGTTAACTTCTCAGCTTGAACAAGCCATGCTGTTAGCGTGGACCCTCACGCGAGTCACGCCATGATATCAAACTCAAGCCTTCAGTTCGAATGACTCACGCGATCAGCGTGGGACTCCACGCTAGTCGCGCCACAATCTCGAAATTTCCTGAATTAAAAGATTTGAAACTGATTTAGCTTGGGGAACAGTTCCTCATTACTGGATTTTAACCTAGAACGTATGGGGGATAAAAGGAGACCTTTGGGTCACAAAAAGGGAGCTTTTGCTAGACCTATTGAAGAATTTTGTAGAAGAAGCCATTGAAGACCCTTGGGAGAAGATTGGAAGCATTGAGGAATTGCAGAAATACAATTCTGTGTAATCTTTTCTTCTGGTAAATTCTCTCTAGGAACATGTTAGTTATGGAAGTACTACAATTATCTCTCACTACTGCAGTAAAATCAAATTTACATTCGCTTACATTCTTGTTAAAGTTCTGTCATTTCAATTACGTTACTTAAATACAACTCAACAAATTCTCTCAATTTATTATTTTTCTTCCAATTTCCAAGACGTTAAGTTGACGTAAAATTGCATTCAATCCCTGTGGAGACGATACTTGACTTACTCACTTTATTACTTGAAACGAATGGTACACTTGCCGAGTTCGCAATAGGATCCACATAGCGGACAAGCTTCTGAAGTAAGTATAGGCACTTTCCAACTGTCAAGATGTGATAGCAGACATAATCATTTTGAGGAACCTCTTATATGAGCATTCTGAAGAACCATCAGAATAACCATTATAATGTTTGCTAAGATGGAATCCATACTTTGATGAATTCCCATGATGAAGTTCAGGTTGATATTTAATTCTGATGTTGTGCAGCTTCATCAATCTTAACACCTCTTCAAAAATTCAAAGCATTTTGAAGTTGATTACTTCAAACAGATTTAGTAGAAGTTCAGTTGTTAGTGTGTTAGTATTCTTCAATCTTTCATTCTGATGCTTCTCATCAATGTTTCTCATGGTCAGCTTCATCATTCAACAATCTTGCATCTTCTTATGTAGTTGATTCTTCCTTTCTGATGTGCCTACAATGATTGGCAACATTTGGAAGTTGAAGAAATGTTAGACTTTAGTCTTCTGATTATGTTCAAGTGATGCATTCTTGAGTCTTCCTGAATCATACTGATGTTCAAAAACTCAGAGTCAAAGTTTTCATCATTCTAATGCAGACTCTACATAGCTTCATTTTGATTGATGGTGCTCTTCATGTAGCCTATGATGCATCTTGTATGTAAGGCCTTGTTGTTCAATATCTTGCCAAGAACAAAGTACTTAGAGGGAAGCGCACTCCACCATTCTAATAGGCTTCAAGAATTCTTTTGAGTTCTCAACTTTATCAGTTGTTTTCTGAACTTTTATTAGCATCATTTTGAGTATATAAGAATGAAAGAAGATCTCTACTTCTTAAAGTAATAAACACTGAAACACTTAAGCAGAATGTTAGCCATCACTTAATTCCATCATCCTTTCAACTTCATTGGTATTGGTTTATCATAATTGAAACCAAGGGTATGGATTCAACAAGGAGATCTATTAATTGCACAAATCTATATAGACGACATTATTTTTTGTGCAACCTTAGAAAGGATGTCAAAGTGTTTTCTAAGTTGATGAAGGGTGAATTTGAAATGAAGTGAGTATGATTTTGGAGCCGAAATTCTTCTTAGGACTTCAAATCATTCAAAATGATGAAGGAATATTCATTCATCAAGAAAAATACACAAAGGAAATTTTAAAGAGGTTCAGAATGGACGAAGCCAGACTTATGGCTACCTCTAAGTATCCATCTACTATTATTGACAAAGATGAAAAAAGTAATGATACTCTTGAGAAGAAGTACAAATGTATGATTGGTTTCTTTTTATATTCAACTGCTAGTAGACTAGATATTTTTTTGTTTTTGTTTATGCAAGATTTCAATCTTGTCCAAACGTATCTCATGTTATTGTAGTTAAAAGGATTTTGAGATATCTTGTTGAAACTACTAATCATGGCCTATGGTTTGAGTTTGACATTATAAGCTACTATGATGCTGACTTTGTTGGTGATAAGATAGAAAGAAAAAGCACAAGTGATGCCTACCAAATCCTTGGAAAATCACTAGTTTCTTGGTCATCAAAGAAACAAAGCACAATTGTCTTATCAACCTTAGAAGCTGAGTGTGTCTCAGTAGTTGCTTGCTATTTTCAAATCATCTGGATCAAGCAACAAATGTTGGATTATTCAGTAGAATATACAAAGATTTGTATTTGGTGTGACAACATGAGTGCCATAAATCTATCAAAGAATACAATCCATCATTCAATATCCAAGCACATAGATATCACACATCATTTTGTCAAGGATCATGCTCAGAAAGGGAATATTGAGCTAAAATTTAGTGAGACCAAACTTCAATTGGTTTATATTCTCACCAAATCTTTGACTAAAGACAAGTTTAAGCTACTTAAAACATTAATTAATGTCAAAAGTTTGACTGATCTTTGATTGGGCATGTGATTTATGAATACATTCTTCTTTAACTAAAAGTTATGGTTAGGAATTTGTCTTGTTTGATAATTTTAATGTGCTCGCATTTTATTTTGACCTATGTTTATTATTGCTGATTTCTAAACAAACTCTTTCATTTTAAATCTAGTCATTGTAAAACACAACGACTAGTTTATGTTTTTTTTTTTTTTTTTACTTAAATGCATGTGTTTTTCTGTTTTACCTTTTCTTTCTCCTAGTCTTTCTATAAAAAAGGCGACTGTGAAATTTTTTTTTTACACTATCAAGCTCACTTTCTTTTCCAAAAAACTTTCTTCCTTCTTTCTATTTCTTAAGTTTTTGTAACCACCCCTAAAATGGAAAGAACCAAATTTGTTACTATCAAGAACCCATTAAACTCATCCACATCAAAAAGTGAAACCTCTCACTCACCCTCTCTTAAACCCAAGACAAAGGAAAGGGAAAGGCAATCCACATTTCTTCTAGGTCAGATTCTGAAGCTACTATGACCATCACACCTCCTCATGCTAAAGGGATTGTGATTATGTTCCCTAAGAAGAGAAGCTCTGTGAAGGTTGACAAATATGGAAAAAGAGGAGAAGGGCTGAGTATGAAGCCCTTGCCTTGTTCAAAGATAGAAAGCTCCAGGAGAAGTTTGGTGCTAGTTGGGTCAACAAGAAGGTAATCAATGGAAGGTTCATTGAACTTTTTAAGAACAAAGAATGTGAATGGGATATTCTTTGCTTTGTGAAGAAACATAAATGGTCTGACTTCTTCGAAGTTCATGAACTAGTTTATCCAAGATTAGTTAGAGCATCCTTTTTTGCAGCAGTGGTGGACAATAACAACTTCACCCTGAAGGACACCATAATAGGTATTGAGATTCTTATTTCAAAACACCTTCTAGCAGATTTTCTAAGGGTTCCAGCTGACGCCCCTAGGCTTTATGATGAATGGTTCAAGATCATAGGGCTCAAGAAGATAAAGATTATGAATAAATTACTAGTGAAGACTTTAAGTACAAATATCTGACATTCTTCGGAAGGATTGTCCACTGGATGTGCATTCATTATGTGTTTTTTAAGGCTGGAACTTTTTAAGAGGTAAATGACCATGATCTTCAAATCATTTATTGCTTTTGGAAGAAGTTTCCCCTCAGTCTTCCTCATTTGATTATTAATCACATGATCAAGGCAACCAAGCCTATCAAATCGACCTCCAATATTTCTTATGAATTGTTGATGACCTTGGTGTTCAAGAACTTTGGTATGCCTCTAAAAGATATGTTGTAGATGATGATATTTTGTCTTGGGGTGAGAAGAATGTTGTTGCATTAAAGATTAATCCATAGCCTAGTTTGGAAAAGGCTTGCACATGTTCTGATGAAGAGGAGGATCAAAATAAAGAGAAAAAGAAAATGAAGAAAAAGAAGGAGAAGGGAGAAAAGGAAAGAAAAGCTTCAAAGAGATCACCATAACTCTTTACTGACTTCATTTGAAGTGGTAAGAGGTTGAAGGCTAGTGCAGGAAGAAGACCTCAGACCAAGGACCAAGTGATGGAAGAGAATAAGGAGTCTTATGAGGAAAAACTTATTGCCTCACCTATTGTTGAAGCATTGGTGTAAAAAGAATGAGATCTTTGAATAGATTCAGAAATCTAATGAGAAGGTGTGTTCTAAGAATGCTCAAAATTCTCATACGATAGACATTTTGAACCTATTTAGAATAAGGAGACCATGCAGGAAATCCCTCTGGAAGAGGTTGAAAAGTTTGAAGAATACGCTTCTAAGGAACCATTAGATGATGGTTCTTACCATGATCCCTTAGAACATCATTCTGAGTAGGAGAAGCATGAAGAGGAAACCCATTTTGAGCCTCAGAATGAGAAGCAAGCAGTTGATGAAGGTGGTCAATCTACTCATAATGGAGAAGAAGAAGGTCAGGGAATTTGATGTTTAGAAGGTTGATGATCAGAATAAGGACATCCACCCTTCTAAGGGTATGGAGACTGCTGAAGTTCAGAACCTTGTTGTTCCTAACCCCATAAAAAGGATCTCAATGTAGAGATCATACCTGATCTCCTTGCCAAGCTAAGAATAACTGACACAAGCTTGGAAAAGGAAAGCACCAAGAAGGAAGAAAAAAAGAAGAGGAACCTTCTGAGGTGGAAGGAAATGTGGAAGGATTGTTGAGACTGCCCATAATGCACCAAAAGTTGATGCTGGTGAGAGTACCCTAGTGATGTCTATGAAGGATTTTGTGTTCAACATATAGAACATGCAAAATCTCTAACCCTCCCACGACACTTTTGTCAAGATTGCTTGTGGCCTTGGCCTAATTCTTGGTAAACCTTCCACCTTTTCTATAACATTTCTTAACTTCCTACTGATCTAGTCACTATAGAACCTTCCAAGATTTTTAAGGAGCTACCCCATGTTAATATTCCTACTCCTCTACCTGCTACTGAACCTCTTCCAAGGTTTGTAGAAAGTAAATTGAGCTCTTTGGAGAAGTAGGTCAGGAAGTTTCGTTTTGACCAAAAACTGTTATTCTCTAACATGGATCAACTTTAGAGAAATATGTATCATTTCTTAGAAAGATTCCTCAGACTCAAGGAATGGATCTCAGATAAGGCAAGACCTACTTTAATTCCTGAAGTGCAGCTTATGCAACATAAGCCTCTACCACCACTAAGAGCTACCACCATGCGTTCCTTTTATAATCAGAGAACTCATCTCCTACAAAAAATGATTGATTTGTCATCATTATTCCTCCCTCCTATTTTTTGCTTGATGACAAAAGGGGAGAAACTTAGCAGAGAGATTGGTGTAGGGGGTCAATTTTTTGTTGGATCATAATTATATATTAAGATTTAATTCTATTATTCTGCAAACATCTTTTGTATGATCCTATCATGAATAAAACTAATCAGATTGAATGGTATAACTTTTTGTGTTCTATTTGTTTCTCTGCATTTTGATATGGTTTAAATCATATATGTGTATAATGCATGAATTGAGGGGGAGCCTCCCTACTCAGAAAGGTATTGTCATCCTATTCAAGTGTTTATGTGATGACTAACACTTTGTTCAAGTGTTTCAGTAACAAAATTATTAAAGAACGTATATGTTCATTTTGATGTACTCAGAATAAAGCTTAGAACAACTATTAGTGAGTTGTGAATAGAGATGGGAAAATGGGTTTGAGCCTTGATATTTTGAGCTTGTTAAAATTGTGGGCTTTTTAGCCCAACCCTCTTAACCTGCAGGTTAAACAGGTTTTATCCACTGGCCTCCACAGGCTTTTTACATTTTAATATAAGAGAATATAGTACTAATAAATAAAGGGTGTAAACAAAATTTAAAAAATATAGAATTTAAGTACTTTCTATATGGTTCAATGGTTGGTGAATGATGATACAATATTTTGATTTAGTATAGAATTATAGATTAAGTATGCATGATATAGGAAAAAAAATTAGGTGGCTTAAGATGCAAATCATGGTAACATTTTGGGCAAATAATATAAAATGGTGCAAAATGGGTCAAATTTTATATTTTAAAATTTAATTTTCTATTTTTCTGTCAAATGTAGGCCAGCCTGCTAAGCCTGTGGACTATGTGGGGCAGGTGCGGGCTTGAAAAAATAAGCCCATTAAGAATGCAGGCTTCGCGAGTTGCGGACTTGGTGGGGTGGGTTTACTTGCATGCCCAACTCTAGTTATGAACTTGAAAGATTTCTTGAAGCACATTAGCAAGATGAAGAAAGCTTCTCTCTTAGTAATAATCCATGTCAAGTGTGTTGAACAACCAAGTCTTGAAACAAGAAGATCACATAAACAACACCAAGCATCAAATTGAAGCTACCACAGAGTCTACATTAGAATAATCAAGAACATGACTCTGAAGATTGAACTTTCGATTGGAGTTTAGAATGGTTATCTCATAAATGTTTTTTTCAAGGAACAACGTCAAGTCTTCCAAATGAAGCAACACATAAAAAGGGCTTCAGAAGACTAAAGTTGAGAACACTTCACTTTCCACATGTTGCCACACACATTGAGGGCACATCAGGAAGTGAAGGCTAATTGCATGAGAAGATGCAAATTTGTTGAAAGATTGAAGATATCACACAACCTGACCATGGATAGAACACTAACACACCAACAACTAAGCCTTCACTTAATGTTTATGAAGCAATCTACTTCATAATGCTTTGAGCTATTAAAAAGTGTTAAGTTTGATGAAGTTGTGCTACTTCAGAATAAAATATCAATTTGTACTTCATCAACAAAATCTATCATGTATGGATTCTTTCTCATTAAACATTAGAATGACTATTCTGATGATACTCCAGAATGCTCATCATAAAGGTTCCTTAGAATAGGAACATCAATGGTCTTCTTTTGACCTATAAGTTGTCACTTCATGACAACTATCGAGTTTGCCTACTTGCTCTTGAAGCTTGTCAGTTGTGTGGAGCCCACCTCAATAGTCTTCTTTTGAGCTATAAGATTCTTTTTCGAAGAACACCTTGAACAAGTTGAAGCATTCGAAACAAGAACAACTTGAGCAAATCTTCGAGTGAGAAATCTGAAATTTTTGCTTCAACCTTCTTTGTGAGAGTAAATCACTTATGTATTAAATTTGTAAATTGTAAAATCTACTAGATAGAAGTGAGAAAACAATTACTGAGTGGAATCCCTTTCAGAGGTGAAGATCAATAACTTGTGTAGTCAAAAACACAGATACCCATTTTTGTTGTAAGTCCAACAATGGCTAGCAAAGCTAAAATATAGTGGTATAACAGGTCTAGTTGAGGCTAGGTTGTAAGTTCAGTGGGAGTGCTAACAGTTTGTTTAAATCCAATTATTGTTGGTCCAGGAGTGGTTGGTTATATTAGTAAAATCTATTCTTGAAGGGTGAGGACTAGATGAAGCCTAAGGTTGGGATGAACCAGTATAAAAATCATTGTGCACTCTTCTCTTTCTCTCCTTACTTTGTTTTTTAATATATTTGTTAACATTTTTTGTTTAAACACTAAAATAGACAATCTTTTTGTTAGATACAGGGGGAGCATGAAGATGCATCAAGATATATGCTGAAGATGAATGAGTGTTTTAGCTTTGTACATGTCATTCAATTGAAGACATTTGTAATTGCTTGATGTAGGAGAGAATCGTCCTATGATCATTTGCATTGCATAAACATTTATTGACTTGCATTCATGATTTTACAAAAGCAAATTATTTGTGAAAAATGTTTAAGATTTCATGATTGCATCAAAGCAAAAGTGTTCATGGTTTCAAGTTTTTGGAAAAACCATTTTGGACTGTGTTAATCGATTACCACATATTGGTAATCTATTACTTGAGCCTTGAAGAACATTTTAATTGATTACCAACATTAAGTAATTGATTATTTAGTTCAAACTCAGAAAGAACATGACTGTGATAATCGATTACCACTTATCAGTAATCGATTACTTCATTCATTTATGAAAAGAAGTATCCTTGTAGTAATTGATTACAGGTCGAAATAATCGATTACTTTGTTCATATATCCTTTCCAGAAAACTGAAGAACATTTTAATCGATTAAATTTGTTTTCAATCGATTACATATGAAGTTTTAATCAATTAGTTTGGTGATTTAATCGATTACAGTCAGTTACAACTGTTTTTTATAAATAGCTGATGGGTTTTCTGAAACTTACACAAGACACAACACATTACTATACGAAATTTCAAAGTTTTCATAAGCCTTTTGAAAGTGAGAAAGTATATTCTGAGATCCAAAGTTCTTGTCCCACATATTCAAATCTTCATGGTGTATTGAAAGATTACTTGGGAAGATTTCAAAGAAGCTTTTGGAGAGGAAGTTCTGAAACTTGTTTTTCATTTCAACTCTGATTGGTCAACCATATTCATTCATATTCATTGGATCATGAGGTTGTCTCTCTCCATTAACTTTGCTTGTAAATTTGTTTTTGGATTTTTGGTTATTTGTAACTATTACAAAGGGTTCTTGAAGCTTTTCTAGAGTGGGTTTTTCTAGAGGGGAATAGTAGAGAAGGGTTCTCTAAGAGATAATTAGGAGTCTAATAGGGTTTAGATTTATGTTCTTTATATAGGTTTGATAAAGGGCGATTGTTGTAAAGCTTGTAAAAACTGAAATTTGTGAATAGTGGAACTATTACAAAGGGTTCATTGATTGAAGCATTCTTGGTTTAATTGTGATATAGATTCTTTAACTCGGATTTTCTAAAGAATTTAAAAAGGCCAAGTTTAAACCAATTCAGCCCCTTCTTGGTTATTATGAGTATTCATATTGTTTTCACTTTTCTCACAAACACCTAAAACTAAACTTGCTTTTATCAAAGGTCTTTATGTAAGCAACTATCTTTGAAACAAAAGCTTTGAATTGCTAAAGAATCCTTTTTGTTTTTTCTAGAATTGCTTTCATTTCCATCTTTATAAGCTTGAATTTTCATTATGAGCTCAGAATAGTTCTTGATTTTGAACTGGTTTATTCTGAACTTACGTCATAAACCTCTTTTTTTCAAAGAAGATTTAAAAGTTTTTAAAACCCCAATTCAATCTCCCTTCTTGTGGTATTTTTGTCACTTCAATTAAGAGATGAAACACATCCATTGAATCATAAGGTCTATCCTTAATCAACTTAGTGTGAATAATATATAGATTAATAAAGTCAATGCATTTTCAAAAACAAAAACTAAAAATAATATAATTATTTTCCTAAACACCACATTAGAAGGAATTTTCAAACATTAATTGATTGTTATGATAAAGATAAAATTCAAGTTTGAATTGTTCACTATTCTTTTTTTCAATTTAGTTCCTATTATTTAAGTAACATGTAGTTTGTTTGCCAATCATTGTTAGTTGTGTCATCATTAAATAGGGAGTCCTAATGTTAGGACTAAATGAATAAAGATTAGTAGAGACACAACTAGACAAAAGAAACTTAGTATACTACATGAAAAAATAAAAAAATTATAGGTACCAAAAAGATGGTAAAAATCTAATACATAGCATGTTACAAGATTTTTCAATCATGTATCCTAAAGTTTGACATTCCAAGGTCTTTAGATTTCTATATTTTCACTTTTCTCTAAAAATAAAATTTCTTAATATGCAAGGATACGTAACGTATCCACCTCAAATATATTTCTTTTTATGGAAGATGTAATTTTTATTTCTTTTAATAAATACATTTTCTTCAAAATCACAAAATAGAAAAACATTCACAGCAAATATAGATCTTTTTTGGAGGGTAGTTTTCACAAAAAAGGTTGGATGAACTTTTTGTTGGAGGTGTTAAGAGTGAAAGCTGAAGCGTAAGATTGAGGAGGCATCTTCCACAAATGTTGTAGATTCATAGTTCTTACTATCTTTTGAGTCTTTGCAATAACAAATGGTTGGAGAATCCTCATCTAATTTGGTATGCAAGTCATTGAAAAGCCTTAAGGAGTCACTAGGTTTTCCTTCAAAACTTATGGAAAATACTAATCATGAGGTGATTGCCTACGGAGCACCAATTCTCCTTCAAGTTTTGCGATAAGAAATTTCCAAACTTTCAAGCTTTGGAATGACACCAAAATGCTCATAGGCGTGAAAGAGTTCTACCAAGGATGGATAAGGATATGGGGACTTTTGGACTTGATGCTCACATATGCTCATACTCATCCATTCCATATCATCATCCCTTTCACAAAATAATACCATTTAATTATAGGGCTAACATACACCACATGGATTACATGTCAACAATGCCTTGGCTAGATTTTGTACTTGGCTTTTGCAACCAAGTGTTGCACAACACATCCATCTCAGGGCAGTTGTAACACCCTTCTACACTTAGACACATACACTTGTAATATTTTATAAATATATTTGCTGCAAGATTTAATTAAAATTATGTATCAACTTTTCAAAAACTTCTTTCGTAGTAAAATAGTATTACATGTCATATATTCGTAAACTTAAAGAAAACAAATCAATAAATAATGTAAGTCAAAGTTAAACAAATCTTGGCACTCCAAAGGCCATATAAACCATATTAAATGAAATATAGAGAAAAACTATTCATGAATTGAAAACTTAGATAAATGAATAAAACGCATGCCCTGATGTTACATTGTTTCAAAGCACTCTGAACCCTAAAATTAAAAATAATATAAAGTGGAGACCTAAGCCTCTCTTCTAGCACCACCATCATAACCTTGTAGAGACTCCCTGCAAGAGCAACATTCAGCCCAAACACAAACAAGACAAACAGATGAGGAGAGAAATACATCTCACATTATATTTAAAACTTTAAGGAAGTCATATAGAAAGAAAATATATTTACAAACAATTAAGTTCCACAAACAGACATCATCCAAACCAAATGTTTCATACACAAAGACATCATGAAATATGTTGTACATTTGACCCATAAACTCGTATGCATGTGGTACCACTTTGGAAAACAATGTAAATGTAGCCGGAGTCCATGAGTCGACGGATTGTCATCCCATGGCCAACCCGACACCATCACTCTCACTGAGATGACACCGTTGGTAGCACATTAAGGTGTTCTGGTCTTGCAAGGATACTCCAACCTATGTGATCAACATGAACTTAAAAGGAGATTCCAAACTATTGCAACCCAAAGCATGGTTATCAAACCCTCGAGTTAACTACCTAACTCTTACAAGTTTACGAGTCCACTTATTCTCTGTAAGTTGACTCATGTGCAAACTCTCTTTTTAGTAGACTCTAGGTAGACTTGGTAGACTTTATGCAAACTTGATAGACTCTTGAGATTACCATCGAGTCAGCAAGTTAAAAAAATTAGGCCAAAGCACAGTTCATTTTATTTGTGTGTTTAAGGTTCAACATACCTACATTTAGTGCATTCTTCCTGAATCGAAGAACCTTCACTTCTAACAACATCAATTCCTTGTTCTCCAACAACATCGAACCTTTAATGGGAATACTATACCACTACTATCATCTCTGCAAGTTATTATTGATAATGACTGTCGAATTGCTACAAAACAAATAAAACTAAGATAATTCAGTAGCACAGGATTAACCTAGGTCGACTCAGAGATACAGTCTAATTTGGTTCCTGACTTATCCCAATTATAAACAGCGGGGGGTTTTATCAAACAGTTTGTAGACAATAAACAAAAATTGCTAAAACACAAACAATAATTGAAGAAAAGGCATAAACTAACAAAATTGATAAAAGATGTATTAAAAACAAATTCAAGAATATCAATCCAATTCACCAAGCAATGCAAATTATCATATTTCTCATATAATGATCATATTATGAAGATTCATTCAATATTATTAGAAGCAGTTCAATCAAATTAACTAATAAATTGAAATCACAAAGCGAATTGAAATATCATCCAAACAATTTATGATTAAAATTCAAAATTAGGAAATAAATCTATAATCTAATTATTTTTCAATCCTAAACATATTCATAATCATGAAAATTGAAAAGAGGATTGAAGAAGATGAACGCTCACACAAAAATTAGAATACCAAACCAGAACTCAAATTCTCCTTGCTTGGACTGGATCCTTAAATTGATTGATTGTTTAGCCTTCCATGATCATCATCAATGGAAGAGCTACGAAATTTGTGTGAGAAAAATAGAAGAATAGAGATGAAAGGAAGAAGAAAAATAAAGAACAATAAAGAACAGTTGAGACAAACGATTTTAATTCTGAAAACTTGCACAAGAAGCTAGAAATTCTGTTTTTGTGTATCCTAGCTACACTAATATATAGTGACTGAACAGAATGAATGATGGGCTCTGATTAGGCTCATCTAAACTAACTAATTATGCTAATTACATCAATAAAAATCCAAACTCGCAGCCCAAAACAAAGTGCAAAGGTTCTAACTTCCAAGCCTAATTTAACCCTCAAAACGGTAGAATTGGCTTATGCTTATTTCTGACAAAATTGTAGCTCTTATCCTTGGCTTTCCAGGGACTACTCATACGTTCCATTTGGAGTTTTGTAGAATCCTCTAGGTTCTACACAAGGAAGATAGGTCAAGTAAGCACAAAATTTGAAAATAAGTAACAATTATCAATTAAGCCCAATTATTTGCCTAAGACCAAAACTGAGTTAAATTTAGAAAATAAGAATCCAAGAGAAGTCAAATAAGTTAAGAAGAGTAGAAAATGTTATACTAAAAATGTTCAATCAATTATCTGGTAGTGATGCAATACTAGACTTGGTTATTTAAGTATTGTGGAATTTATTATTTACTATTTTGCTTTATTATGTTGTTGAAATGTTTAATCGGTATGTTATTATAGGTATTTTGTTATTAATTTTATATGAATTAGACTTTTACAAGTCCATGAGTTGAGTTTATTGATCTCCCACGAATCTACATAAACTCTCAATTTTGATAACCTTGCCCCGAAGGTCAGAGTCATATGTCAACTCATTCATGACTTCTATGATTAGGTTCATAAATGTGTTTCCCTTTGCACAACATTAGCCATGGTTCACAAATAATATGCCCATGGTTTATTTTTGAAGTCCCTTGGAGATTCCTATCCCTTGGGGATTAGGTTCTCCTAACACTTTTCACAACACATACGCATACCATGGAGTATTTCTTTCCCATATACTTATGGGCATCATGAATTTAGTCACTATATCCATCATGGATACATTCAATCGTTCACACAATAATCTCATGGTATCATTTCATTCACAAACCATAAGTATAACGCATGCATCGTGTAACGACCAGCCTCATTGCTACGATATCACTAACTTTTAATCGTGCATATCTCAACTTTAATAAAAACTTCATTAATTTGATTATGAAAATGATAGTAAATTTTTCGCGATAATACAATTATCATACACATATTGTAGTTACATAATTAAATACCTATGTACATATATATTAAATCAGTACATGCCATCCACATATTAGAACTTCCTTTAGTTTTACATGTATATACACCTGAAATTGTATATCTAACAAAAAGCCAAAGAACTAACTAAGAAAGATTTGATTAACAAAACACAACTCTTTCTCCAAAAAGAAATCCAACGTCATCACGTCGACTTGGCAGCTCCAACCAAAAAGAATCCTTCTCCAGAGTCACCTACTGCTGCTCATCTGCTCACACGAACGAAAGTTCGTGATCATCATAGGTACCAACCACACGGTACAACAAATGCAAGGGTGAGTTTATTATATAAAACCAACAAACATCAAATAGCAGCAATTAGGAAGGAAACAAAATGACCTATGAAAGAAAAGGGCCTTGAAGCCCAAAGGCATATGAGAAAAACAAAATTTTTTAAAGCGGAAACACACATACCACACAAGAATCATTCTTTAGGACATAGATGTTACCTTGTTTATATTCAAAATTTGATGATCAAGGATAGGCTTGAAGATACAAGCCCTCTAATGTTGATCCACACCACTTCTTGTCAAGACTCAAGAACACTTCTTGAAGGCTACCAACAAACACCACAGGAGGCAGGCTAGGCACACCAATGGAGAGGAAGAAGGTTATGTTTTAAAGTGTTTTTACTTATCTGAGAGGCTCACCAATAGATGATATTGGTGGCTGAATTTTCAGCCAACACTCACACAAAGGGGCACGTGAAAATAGAGGAAAGTAGATTAGGGTTTTTCCTCTCAAAATATTATAGAACTATGATCACAATAGCACACTTTATAGAAGAGTTTGAGTCAGATTTTTAACCAAAAAATTTGATCATGAAGCATCCCACACGTCAAGATAAGATAGAGTTGTTGCATTTCAAAATTTCCAACAACCTCCTATCTTATCTTCCTAAGACCAAGTCAATTACTTGGGATTTAATTTTGCCAAAAGATAATCATATATCAGCCGTGTTTAAGCCCATAATCAGCCCTCAAAATTCTTCCTAAAATCTAGGACATGATCATGATAAGATTCTAGTTGAATTCAAATTCAAATCTAGCTCTTATCTTCTCCTTTTGATATGAAACTAACTACTATAATTAATTCATATTTAAATTCAAATATTTAAATTCAAAATTTAAATTATCAAATTTAAATATTAGATAATTAATTTAACTATTTAAATTAATTAATAATGTCTTGGACTATCCAAGCTCATTAACTCCATTCATGCGCCCCTCTCTCTTTAAGATAAGTATCCAAACTCTTTCTTGGGCCAACAACCATTATTAGGCCCAAAACCTTTAATGCTATAATGTCACGACAATAAAGTGTTAGTGTGTGACCCATTAGGCCCAACATAGCTACTGACATAAATGAGTTTGGGCCCAACAAGGTCACTACTCATTTAAGGATAACACAGAGCACTAGCAATGCTTTATTGTCCCAGAACTAGTTAGGTAAATGAAAAGATCATCCTATTAAATCTATTTGGTTTTCGTATGTATTTCCTTTCGTCTCGGTTACCTTCCCATAAACCCTAGGATAAGGAAACGTATCAGCCCTTGCGGTCTAGGGTAAGCTTTAATACGAAATAGGGAGTCTCCAATTTTACTGACATTCCCGAGTCCCGTAAATGTCATCTCGATTTCTGCGGTTTACAGATAACCTAATCTCTCAGAGATTTGACGAATTCCTTCAGCTAGTCACCCTAGACTCGTGTTCTTTCAGGACATGCCCAAAGGTATACCTATGTGTCTCCATGTTTCAGGTAGACGAGGTATACAATCAAAGCATGTCTTCTAGAACACAGTCTAGGTGAAAACTTCTGGTCTAAGGAAAGACACACCCAAATAATAAGAGACTACTCTAATGATACTATCTGTGAGATTTCCTCATAGAGTCTCTTTGTGGGTCTGTTCAGTGCGAGCTATACCCTTATAGGTCCACCCAAGACTTTAGCTAAGACATCTCCATGTCTGTAGCTCATGAGGTCTTTACCTTGTATCTGCATACAAGTAGTTAAGCCGTGCTAGTCTTACCCGAAATCACTAATCCCCATTCTCAGTGTCTCTAGACTAGGAACTTAAAATTTAGGAGTAGACATCTGGTATTCTTCAATCCTCATGATCATGATCCCATCACTGATACTTAAGAGATACCTATTCTATTCCAAGGGTTTTATCCAGTTACTCATATATTAATAATGATATCGAGACAGAATATGAAACAAGATAAAGAGCTCTTATAATTTATTCATGACAATATGAAAAGTACATGTACGCCTTATTCTAATGAAAATATTGTCTCTAGAACATCCATATACTAACAACCTAGCACAATCATTAACAATAATCCATGATTCCAATACACACTCAACAAACCAATCATCCAATGTATTTCACAACTCAAACAATCATGCATAGAATGATGCATGCACCTGACTCATCTAGCAACATGCAATGTGGTACCATATCCCATAAATAGCCTCTCACAGGAAAAATGATTCACCGCATATCAGGGCCACCTGTCGTGCACTAGCCATTCCCCCCTAGGTGATCAGCCAGCGTCACTAGGGAATTCCAAACTGATAATCGATGTCGTATTGCTTCAAAACAACTAAACTACACTAATTATGTAGCACAAGATTAACCTAGGTCGACTCAGAGACACAATCAATATGGTTCCAACTTCAATTCACTAGTAAATAATAGGGGGATTTTTATCGAACAGTTTGCATGCGATAAATGAAAATTGCATAAAAACGTAGCAAAATAGAAACTAACAAAATTGAAAATAGGTATTCTAAAATAGATTAAAAAGCATCAATCCAATTCACCAAACCAAGCAATTTGAATTATCATAGTTCTTAGATAATGATATTGTTATGAAAGTTCATTCAATTTCATTAGAAGCAGTTCAATCGAATTAACCCGTAAATTAATTGAAACCACAAACCTAATTGAAATATCATCCAAATAATTTGTGATTCAAAGTCAAAATTAGGAAATGAATTCATAACCTAATCCGTTTTCAATCCTAAATACATTCATAATCATGAAAATCGAATAGAGGATTGAAGAAGAAAGTGAACATTCATACAGAAATTGAAGAACATAAATGAAAATGAAGAACAGTGAAGAACAATGAAGAACAGTTGAGAGAAAATAAGAGCTTAAAGGGTTTTAATTCTAAAAACTTCTAAAAGTCACTACAAAATATGTTTGTGCTAAAATGAAGTGTCCCCAATCCAAATAACTAAAATCACTAAAATATAGTGACTAACAGTAGGAAAGGATGAGCCATAATTAAGCCAAACTAATCTAACCAATTACTAATTACACCAATTTCGCAGCTCAAAATTCAAGTGCGGTGGTTCTGACTTCCAAGCCTACAATGACCCTCAAAATGACAGATTTGGCCTTGGCTTATCTCTGACAAACTTGTAGATCTTTTCCTTATCTTTCCAGGGACTACTCATATGCACAATTTGGAGTTCTGTAGAGATCTCTATGTCCTGCACAAGGAAGATAGGTCAAGTAAGCAAAAACTCCGAAAATAAGCAACAATTATCAATTAAGCCCACTTGTTTGCCTAAGACAAAAACTGAATTAGAATGGGAAAATAAAAGTCCAAGAGAAGTCAAATAAGCTAAGCAGAATATAAAAATATTAAACTAAAAATACTCAATCACAAACCTGATGAACCCTTAGTATCTACATTTTCAGCCCACTGAAACCTACAGGTACGCGCATGCCTTCATTCTATTTCCATCCATGCACATGAAGTATGATACATGGGCATCATCAATGTATGACTCGGCTAGGAACAAATCCTTTCTCGCAAGGGTAACCCGTCATGTACCCCCCATGTACATATGTAACACACCAATGTGGGCTCACCAATGCACTGATCGTGGCTAGGAACAAATCCATCCTCGCAAGGGTAACCAACCGGTGATTGCATCCCACGTGTACATACACAGCCTACAACCATGAGCACCATCCTCGCAAGGCTAGGAATAAATCCTTCCTCCCAAGGGTAACCAGTCATACACCCCCCATGGGTATCCATGTATATCGACACACAATGACATTGTTCACATCAACATTATCTCTCATCAATGTCATTATCAACCTCAACATCATGTCATCTCAATATCATCATCATGCATATCAATATTATCTCATTTCAACATCATCAACCACGTCAACATTATCTCATTTGAACATCATCAACTACATTAATATTATCTCATTTAAACATCATCAACTACATCAATGGCATCTCAATTTTAATATCATCAATGACATCACAAGCAATCACATTTCACATCTATACATAATACATATGCCTGAGATTCACATTCCCCAGGTCTTCAGACAATCCAAATTTCATACATTCACAATACTCTTATGCCTATTTTAAAAATTTTAATAAAGAATTAAATAGGAAAACATATTATAAAATTTTGGGCAGAGTCTCCTCTGTAATTAAGACTTTTCCCAAAAATCCAATCATTACAACAACAATATTGTTCACAGTTTATCCATAAACAAGCCAATTCATCACATCCCATTAGTTAAAAGCACAGTTTTTCTTGAAAATGAGCACACATGGGAACAAACACACATCAATCATAAATACATCGCATCCCATTAGTTAAAAACATAGTTTTTCTTGAAAACCAGCACACAACAGGGACAGGAAGATATCCTCATAGTTGGACTCCCTTGCCCCAACTATGGTATATAAACTGTTACCAACATAATAAACTCCTCTTACCTAACCAGGAGTTCTCCCTATTACAGCCTAACGTTGTTGTTTTGTGATCCTTCAAATATGCGTGCTTGTTCAAACATAGAGTTCTACATACCAAATTGAAGATAATTTAGTATATATTTCCAAGGTAAGATCAATATTAACATTTGGGGTCAAATACCCACTCAAATCGAAAAGGGACTAAACGGTGTTTTGGGAGTTCACATCAAAATACATCATTTTGAAATTCCTATCACACCAATGTGACCGGGGTTCAACAAGGATCACAGAAATGACATCAATTTCATAAAAAGAAGACTTTTACAACATCTCATTTTTAAAGGGTTTTCAAAGGATGTGTAAAACTCCCAACAACGGTACCCAAAACACAAGAGACACTAAGAGAAGCTTAAACTAGCTGGAAGAATACAAAGGAAACTAAGATTACCTCAAGGAAACCAAGAAAGGAGGATTGGAGGCTTCGTTCTCTACTGAAACTTTGAGATGAGTTTCGAAGATCCCGCTCCGATTAAAGGGTTCCTCTCTGTGCGGTGGTCTAGTGGCAAGCAACGGCGGCCCGTGGTGGTCACCAGTGGCCTTGGGTGGTGGAGGGCGATGGTGGGAGGTTGAGGGAAGGTTTTGGAAAGGCAACAAGCTCCATTTTCATGATTGTGGCTGCTGGTACGTATTTATCACCGCCTTGACTCGCCCAGGCGAGCAAAAATGCCTGTAAAATTTGCCTAGGCGAGCTGACCCAATTTTAGAATTTCTGCTTCAGTGAAAAATTAATTTATCACGCTTCAGATGTTATTTGGTCAATCCCAATGGTCAACTTTCATATGTGGGTTAGGAACCCACCTTTAAAATTTGAAGGAGATCCAACGGTTAACCAATCCAGAATTGTGATTTTACTAAAATAGGTTTCGGGTCAAATTCGAAATCACTCAATTACAACGCATCTCAACCAAACTCCACATAACTTGACATCTACACCAAGCAATTTCACATGGATAATTCACATAACATTTCAACTAATCCTAATTAATAAAGTAATCAAATTATACAAGGAATACGTCACACATATATTTTAAGTTATCAAAATTTCAGGGTGTTACACATCATACTACAATTCTTATGATATCAGTATTATGAAATAGCAATAAACACACTAAAAGGGGAAGTTGAATAGGGTGTGTATCAAAGATATAAACTTTTGCAATATAAAAATGAATATAGATAGCAATATATATGTGTGTGTATGTGTAGCAAGTCGTCCATTGAAAATAAAGCTGATATTTAATGAAGAACAATATAGTCATCCAGTGACTAGATAAAAGAGAAAGTTCTTAAAACAAATTTTCAAAAAAACACTTGGTGTTAACAAGGTAATAAAAAAGTATTATAAGAATGCTCAATAAACCGTTATAGAGAGAAGTAGAAACACTTGGTTAATACTAGTTTACTCAACCTAAGCTACATCTAGTTCTCCTTTACTCACTAGTAAAGGGTTCCACTAATCAAAACTTATTACAAAATTCTAACCTGCCACTCCTGACTTTAGAAGTACTTTTAACACCACTTCTGGTATCTTCTTAGACTCCTCTTGAATCTAAGAAACTCAAGTATTGTTTAACACTAAACCACTCCTGACTTTCACAAACAACAGTTTGGATGAATACAAGTATTCTTAACACTCAGCGAGTGAATGAAAATTTAAGCATAAATACAAAACAACTTGGCTTAGCAAAGAGTAAACTAATGAAAAATGTATATAGCTGTCTGGTGATTTCAACAGAGTTTTGCTTCAAATATTTTCTTGCTCTCTTGTATGATTTTTATTGAATTGCTTCCTCGATTGAGATAACCTGTTATAGACTTCAATGAAGAATCCGTTACGGGATCAACATCAATTCCTTGAAAAGACCATTGTCTAACACTGAAGGATAAGGCGACTTGTCATGCTCTGATTGGAGAGGAATGAACCATAGTACAGACAACGTCATGTGCTTCTTGTCCGTAGCAAAAATGACCTTCAAGAGAATACTTTATGAAAACCTTCTATATTCTTCTATACTATCATTTTCTTAAATTCAAACGTTAGCAATTCAAAATAAAGAGAGGCAAATAGAATTTGTATAAATAGAACACATGAACTTCCCTTTTTCATCATTCTCAGTCTTTTTGAGTTTCTTTGACACTAGACGCACAAGTTAACCAAAAGATAGTGTATAATGCTAATTTTCACTAGGGTGGATGCTCTGGATTTAGCGTATTGGATGCTAGATAAAACAAAGCATTCTGTCTTTGATTGTCGACGATATTGAATATTGTTAAGTCCTTTAACATAATGTTCTTGTTAGATACAGGGGGAGCATGAAGATGGATCAAGATATATGCTGAAGATGGATGAGTGTTTTAGCTTTGTACATGCCATTCAATTGAAGGAATTTGTAATTGCTTAATGTAGGAGAGAATCATCCTATGATCCTTTGCATATTGCATTGCATAAACTTTCATTGATTTGCATTCATGATTTTACAAAAGCACATGGTTTGTGAAAAGGGTTTAAGATTTCATGATTTCAAGTATTTGGAAAAAACGATTTTGTATTGTGATAATTGATTACCACTTATATGTAATTGATTACTTAGTTCAAACACAACATAGAACATGATTGTGATAATCGATTACCACTTCTATGTAATCGATTACTCAATATAAACACAAAACATAACTTGACTGTGATAATCGATTATCACGTATACGTAATCGATTACTTAGTACATTTATGAAATGAAAAATCCATGTTGTAATCAATTATAGATCAAAATAATTGATTACTTTGTTCATATATCCTTTCCAGAAAGCTGAAGAACATTTTAATTGATTACCGTGATGGTTTAATCAATTACATTCAATTATAAGTTGTTTTTATAAATACCTGAAGGGTTTTCTGAAACTAATAGATGATATAATTCGAATTTTCAAAGTTTTCATAAGCCTTTTGAAAGTGAGAAAGGATATTTCGAGTTCTAAAGTTCTTGTCCAACATATTCAAATCTTCATGGTGTATTGAAAGATTTCTTGGGTAAGATTGCAAAGAAGCTTTTGGAGAGGAAGTTCTGAAATTATTTTTCATTTCTGTTGGATTTAGGGGGAGCTGCTTAAGGAGAAATTGGTTTTGAGCTTTCAACATGCAAAGGACAACTTGAAGACAATTTTAGTATCAAATTGTGTAAGAGAAAAACAATCATGGTGATCCAAGTGCATGGCATTCATTCATTGCATAATCAACTAATTAAGTCAACTAAAATCAATAAGTATTATCAAATCAACCAAGAACTTTAAACAATTCAAAGTTTTTCAGTAAAAGTGTTTTTCACTGTAATAATCGATTACAGTAAGCATATAATCGATTATTCTATTCTTCGTTGAAACTGGAAAACATTTTAGGAACATTTTAATCGATTACCATGTCGTTTTAATCGATTATTTGACCTATGTTTTAAATGAACTGCATAGTTGAACTGGTTTAATAGATTCTTTTGAAGCCGTAATCGATTACATGCTTATATCTGTTTTATACATTGCACTGCCTTAATCGATTACATATGTTCGTAATCGATTATACTTCGGTTTTGAAAAACTATGCTGCACTGGCTTAATCGATTACCAGGGTTCGTAATCGATTATCTAAGCTTTTTGAAAAACATACTAGAACTGGTTTAATCGATTACCAGGTACTGTAATCGATTAAACAAGCTTTGAGAAAAATATACTTAGACTAGAATAATCGATTACAGATCGAGATAATCGATTATATTGATCATGATTCAAACCCAGAAAAGCTATGAACATTTTAATCGATTATAATATAAATGTAATCGATTACACAATCATTTTAATCGATTATTAGTGCATTTTAATCGATTACTTGCGGTTAAAAAAGTTTGTTATAAATAGAACCCTTGCTCAGCTGTTTTTGTAACTTTTGTGGAATATACCCATTCGAAATTTCTGAGCAAAAAAAATTGTCTTCTGAGCTTTCACAACTTCTTTTCTGAGGGTTTGATTCAGTCATGCTTCATGTTGCATTGATCATGTGAAAATTAGTCATTCTTGAAGCATGCAACCATTTCAAGATTAAGGAAAGCTATGTTTCTTGTGTTTTAAAGATTCAACCTGTTCTGGTAAACTCATTTGCATTTCATACCTTGGATCATCAGGTTGTCTCTCTCCTTAATCTGGATGTAAATTTCGTTTTGTAAATTTGTTTTATATTTTGCTATTGTAATTGAGTTCTTGCTTGCAACTAGAGAAGGGGGTTCTCTAGGTGGAAGAATTGAGTAGTGTTCTCAGGTTCTTGTCTCTTGTAATCTAATAGGGTTTTAGATTTATGTGCTTTATCTAGGGTTGATAAAGGGAGACATTGTGATTGCTTGTAAGAACATAAATTAAATAGTGGAACTTTACTCTAGTGTTGAGTGGAAGAAACTGGATGTAGCTTCATAGTGTTTGAAGTGAACCAGTATAAAATGCTTGTGTGCTATTTCTGAATCTATTCTCCTCATATTGATTGTTTCTTGATTCATTTGCTTGTATTGAAAAATCAGTTTTGATCCATTGAATCCTAAGGGGCTGAGTTGATTGATTGAATAAGGTTTCTTGGTTATGAAATGTGATAAAGATCCTTTTAGAAACTCTGATTTGAATTAAAGAATTTTGATTTACTAAGGTCTAACCAATTCACCCCCCCTCTTGGTTAAGTGTGAAGTATTCATATCATTTTCAATTTCAACTCTGATTGGTAAACTATATTCATTCATATTCATTGGATCATCAAGTTGTCTCTCTCCATTAACTTTACTTGTAAATTCATTTTTGGATTTTTGATTGTTTGTAACTATTACAAAGGGTTCTTAAAGCTTTTTCTAGAGTGGGTTGCTCTAGAGGGAAAGAGTATAGAAGGGTTCTCTGTGTCTTGATCACTAGGAGTCTAATAGGATTTTAGATTTTTGTTCTTTATCTAGGTTTGATAAAGGGTGATTGTTGTAAAGCTTGTAAGAATTGAAATTTGTGAATAGTGGAACTCTAATCTAGTTTTGATTAGAAGAATTGAATGTAGCTTCTCTTGTTGAGAGGTGAACCAATATAAGTTCTTGCGTTGTATTTTATTCTTTAATCTTTTCTTGTTATCTTGATCTGATGTTCTTGGTGAATTCCATATTATTCAACAAGTTAAGTTTTGTGATTGTTTTCTTGGACTGAGTGGTTTGATTGAAATTGAAACATTCTTGGTTTAATTGTGATAAAGATCCATTAACTCTGATTTTTTAAGATTTTAAAAAGACCAAGTTTAAACCAATTCACCCCCCCCTCTTGGTTATTGTGTGTATTCATATTGTTTTCAATTCTTGTTCACTTGTCAAAAACTCATTAGAACATCAATAATTTATACTTGTTGTTATTCATCAAAATCTAAGGTGGATGAGACACATGGTCATCCAGACCTAATATATTACACACTCATTTTTCCTCTTACATTACTATGGCCTTTGTAACGACCCAGATTATAAGTTGCTAATCTAGATGCTTGATGTTTGCATTATATTAATTAAATTACATGTGTTATGTGAATTGATTAATTGTTTCATTTATAACTTGTTGTTTGAGTGCTTTTGTCTTGGTATGCATGCTTGGTGGATATTGGATGTAAGTCAACTCTGGTTTGTTGTGGTTTCTAGCTGTGCACGTTAAGTGGACGTACTGTCTCAGCCGTGTTTATAAGCAGTAGGCTGGTACAACAAGTTCACTCTTCCTTCTTCTACCTTTGTGTTTCCTATGTTTTCTCTCTAAAACTCACCCAGAAACCTCTCGTTCTCAACCCCTCCTTTGTTATCTCCAACCTACGAGAGCCACCGTAACTGTTGCAAAAATCCCGACACTGAAAGAAACTTCGTGGTTGGAACTGAAGCCTAGGACAAACGCACCGTGAAGCTCGTGAACAAACTCCTTGTTAGGTAAGGGGAGTTTATCGTGTTTCTTAACAGCTTTAGGTACCACAGTTTGGGCACCAGGGAGTCCAGCCGTGATGATAACTGCATGTCCCTGATGTGTGTGATGTTTTTCCCAAAAAAGCTACATCTTTTATGAATGGGATTTGGTATGCCTTAAATATGTTAAGTGTTGTTTTGTGTTGATGTTTGGTGTTCTTGTGCGGGAGTAGATGTTTTAAGGACTCCTCGTGCATGTGTGAAGTTGGCATTTTGATGCTGAAAGGTTTCTCAGGCACTTGCGGAAGTGTTCGTGAAGGTGATGAGTACCAGGATGGGTTGGTCGTGTCGCACATAGACATCAACCCTTGTGTTTTGATGTCGACTACCGGGATGGGTAGGCCGAGTTGAGCGGGTTACGTGGCATGCATGCATGCATGTAGGACGTAACTTAGTCCTTGTTGGTGGATGTCAGTAGACCGGGTTCCCTACTCGGGATCATTCCCTTATAGTCGTTAAGATTCGCTCCCTTTTCTATAAGGTATATCGGGTTACCTACCTGGGTGATACGTTAGAACTATTGAGCTCGAGTTACCCCACCAAAGAGAAAGAGCCATCGGGTTCCCTTACTCAGTTGAGCTTGTGTTCCTTCTTCTAGAACGATCGGGTTACATACATGTGTCGTCTCTAGAAGCTCATCCTTTCATTTTCTTAGAGAGAGACCGGGTTCCTTACCCGGGATGGGCTGTTCCCTATAGAACTGCTAAGTCCAATCCCTTTTCTTTGAGAACTGTCGGGTTCCTTACTCAGCAGAACTTGTATGCTCTTGGGAAAAGAGCTACCGGGTTCCCTTACACCCTTGTGTGGGTTGGTGAAAGTACATAACTCGGGGCTTACAAGCGTTATCTGTTGTAATCGATTACAGCGCTTATGCAAATCGATTACATAGTGCAGAACCCGTCCCTAGAAGTTTATAAGGAACCTAAGGAGCTCTTGACCGCCTTTGGCAAATCCTTACCAAATCCAACCGACCTCGACCGAGTTCCTCCGACCTCGCTACTTTGCTACCCTTGTCTTTCCTTGTCCAAACATTATCCCTTGACTGACCTATATCGACCTTGTCTGAGTTCTACCGACCCTAGTTGACCTCGTCCACCTTTATCTGACTTGTTCGGATTCTTACCTTGAGATAGTATGTCTAAATGCCAACCCAGACACCTTGTACTCCACACCGGTTCACCTGTTTGTAGTGTTTGTGGATGACGTATATGATTACGTTGGTGGCATTCGAACTCGGCCTATGTGATGGCTTAAGATGAGGAATGTGTTTGGATATACATAAAATTCCCACGGGGGTGTATGGCATTATCCTAGCCAGGTCGAGTTGAGCCTGGTTCCGGGTCGTACATTGATAGTGTCGTGGTTATATTTTATGTATAGACGTGAGATGTCAGGACTGGGTGGTGGTAAACCTTGTGAGGACCACGGTCAGTGCATCGTTGGGCCCTTGAGTGGGCGGTATGTTACATGACTAGGTGGTGGTAAACCTTACGAGGACCACAGTCAATGCATCCATGGGCCCTTGTGTGGGTGGTATGTTACATAGGGGGATGTATGAAGGGTTACCCTTGCGTGGGAGGATTGTGTTCCTAGCCGGGTCATACATTGATGGTGCCTATGTAACATATGACATTTGCATGGCATAAATGGGGTTGATGATTGGCTGTAGGGTACAGAGGTACTGGGGGGCCACGTCTGTTAGGAACTCCTTCTGACACCTATTGGCTAATCACCATGGGGGGTTGATTCCTGTGCACGACAAAGTGACCCTGACAAGCTACTGTATCATCTGACCATAGGGATGAATGAGAATTGAGTCAAGAGCATGCATCATGCTAGGCATTACAAGTCGATTTATAAGATGTTTGTGGATGTCCGTGGATGTTAGTGTTTGATGGATGCTTGGAATGTTCGTATTGATATGTTGATGATCGTGTTGCTTTTTGATTGGGTTGTGTCCCTTTTCTGTTGTATTTATTGTTGTTATTTAATATGATGGACTCACCTTTGCTTTATTGTACCTTGTCGTATGGTACCTGTGATCATCGTGAACCAGGTTCGTGTGAGCAGATGGACAACAGTAGGTGCTTTTGGAAGAGGATCGGGTTGTTTGGAGCCACCGTGTTTTGTCGGGATGTCCATAGACATGATCCCGGATAGGAGTTGCACTTTGCTAGATGCACCTCTTGTTTTAATGGATGCACTTGTTGTTTTGCTAATTACACCCCTGACTTCTATTTCTCTTTCTATTTGTAAAATGCTTGATGTATATTTTGAGACATAATCTTTTGCACTTGTAATTAAATTATGTCTGGTATGTGCATACATATTTTCGAAATGTCTTATGAGTACCTTTAATTACGTTTACGTTTATTTTCTATGAGGATGGTCGTTATATGCTCACGAAGAATTTATCATCGTTTTCACAAGCAACTAAAGGGGTGTTCTTTTTATTAAAAATGAATTTATATCATGGTCATGAGTTAGTAATACAGTAGCAACATGGCGGGTCGTTACAGCCTTCATATAATATAATATTCATATCTATAGTTTTACTAATCCTATTAAGTTCACTATTATCTTGTTAAAAAGATAAGACCATTATCTACAACTTTTATGTTGAAATTAAAAGCTAGTTTAATTATTTACTAAGCTTAAAATTAGGAAACATATAAACAAATTGCATAATCCTAACAACTTGACCTTTACTCACTAAAATGGAAATATATAGACTTATACTAGTTATCTAAAATCTAGGCCTACAACTTTCATGATGACTACTCTTAATTCCATCTTTTTCCTACTCATTTTTGCGTCTGAAGTTTATGAACATTGTCAAGAAAATAAGCATGATATTCACATGAAAGCATGGATTAACACATCCAACAACAAATCACATAATTCATTTTCAAGAATATCGGAAAGAGAAAAGTGACAAACCGAAATCATCAATTCATGGCAGTAATTAAAGTTCTTTGGGGTATTCAAAACCCATCCAAGAAATTATAAACATAAACCTAAGTTCATACAATCTACCCATGGCTCATTGTCATTCATGTAAGAGAAAAGAAAGATAGAACCCACTCCCCTTAACCTCGAAAGAAATAATTCCATAGCACGAAAAATGAAAATGATTGATATTTTTTTTTCACACCTTATTTTGTAAACAATCATCTTAGTATTTTCTAGGATTTTTACCCTTAATTCCTTGTTTTGTGAATAAAAATGTAAAAATATGGTTTAGGAAATAATTAGGTTGTTTTTAGCAATTTGTTTTGCATATTTGCATATCACAAGGGCAATCTGGTCATAGAAAGAAGTTTATGCAGTCCAAGCTTGCCAAAATAAAAGCAACCTTCCCTATAGCGAATTCAGAATATAATCAGAGGTTTGATGAAGCTCATTCGCCTAAGGGAATCCCATTCTTGCCACAACGAGATGATACTCTGAAGTTAAAGACTAGAGCATTATCTTGCCACAACGAGTGCTAGCCACATTATAGCGATAGAGTGCTACTTCAGGTACACATACTCAAGGGAAAACATACCAAGTGTCATGAAGGTTCGCTATAGTGAGTGCTATCCTCGTTGTAGCGAGTATTCTGCAAAAATTAAAATTTAAAAATAGGTATCATGTGACAATTTAAAGAGTTTTGGATCATTTTTCAAAACTTGATCTAATTTTAGGTTTCCCTCAACTTTCATATTTTCTCTCTGCTCTATCTCTTTCTTCCATTTCGACTTGAATTGAGTTGTTCTTGGATCAATTTTTATTCCAATACTGTCTAATTCAATTGTTGGATTCTGAAGAAAAGTGATTTAAAGTATGTGAAAAGTAAATTCTATCTTATGCCTATAACTTTTGCATTCCTTTTCTACTTTGAGCATGAATGCATGTTAGGAGTGATCAAACTAGCTTTTAGGGATTTGGATTGTGTGGAAAGAAGTTCATATCCTAGACCATAGGTAGAAATGTACATGGATCTAGTGCTTAGGAATAAGATTAGGTTTGTGCATTGCATAGATCTTTGTTCTTCATCTTTTTCACCATGGTTAGTTTACCTAAGGAATTGGGATTCTAAGTATGAAGGTCAAGGATCAATTCACCAAGGAATTGGACTTTGATTACAAGTAGTTGAGTCTTGCTTGTGTTAGATTGAAGATAAGCATAGGATTTTCCATAACATACGACGAATTACATGGGATTGAATCCAACAACTTTTTCTCTATGTTCTATATTCTTTGTTATTCCAAATTTATTTTCATCGCTGTAAGAACAATCTCGTCTCTATAGCAAGTTCTTTTTCAAAAAAAATGCAAGTTCAACAATTTTGCCACAGCATATTGACAACTAACTCACTACAACAAAATGGTCTGAACCCAAATTGAGTATTCTCGTGATAGAGGTGCAACCAGTCTGTCTAATGATCATTTACATGGGATTGGAGGTCCTATGACAAGGTCCAAGACTAAGAGGATGAAGCAAGTATTCCAAGGTCTGATTCTAAAGATCAAAGAGAAAGAAGACCATTGTGAATTAAGGGTTGCACCTAATTGGGTCTTATTCCTACAAATTGATGAAGATGCTTTGTGGCCAACTTGAAGAATCACTTTGAGAAGCCCAATTTATAAGACAAGAAGCATTCATGGGCTGAGTTGATCAATTTTTGTGGACTATTAATATTGGGCTGATTAGATAATAACTAAGTCCAATTTTTGTCATTTTATTTGTAATTTTCGTACTATTTTTTTGGCTGGATTTTCTAGTGAATTTTCATTTTCTCTTAGCCTTAATAAATGTTTTCTAGAATGCTCTAAGTCTTTAGTGGCTAGTGGGAATTTATTTTCATTTAGTGGCATGCAATTAGCAATTCATTTGATAAATGCATATTAGTAGGAATTTATCATAGCATTTCAAGAATAGCTTGTAAATAGGAAACTCTTGTACTCTCCAAACACAAAATTTGAAGATTAATGACATTTGAGAGTTTATCTAATTGGTGAGAGCTTTTCCTTTGTTCTTGGTTAAGAACATGATAGTGTTGGTTCTACTGGCAGGTCACAATTAGAGTCACGCTCCTTTTGATAACTTTGGTTCTACATACAAGTCATGGTTAGGGCCAAGTTCCTTTTTTTATACCTGTTTTGAAGACAATCCTAAGTGTTCTCTCATCATTTGGTATCCGAGCTTCAGCTCTTGAAATCAGGTTGTTACAACAAGAGCACATTCAATGCATGAAAATAGATAAATTTTGTTTTTAACATATTATTGATAACTTTTTCCACACAATATCAATCATCTAGAGATTATTGCATATGTATACTCACAATATAACATACACACAATATATTTTTTATGCGTACATACATATAATATATAACATGTAAATATATTCATTCAAATGATAACACTAATCAATATAACTATGAGAATAAATATCATAAAAATTATCTCAAAGAATTACAAATATCTTTGCTTATTATTTTAAAATTATTAATTAATATGTATATAATTTTTTAGATTGCATGTACCCAAGAATCATAGTAATATTCTAATAATATTTATCAAATGTAATTACTTAAATTACAACATATATTAACAAATAAAATATTAATATAACATTACCTTATACATTACATGATTCAAATGAACCTAAAGAAATATCATAGATAAGACTAATCATATTAGGATAGTATGTAAAGATTGAGATAAATTAATATACAGAAATTGAAATTTTAATAACCAGTAAAATGTCTCATTCATTAAGAATAAACATTATTTTTATGCACTATTTTTCCACTTCTAGTGAGAAAAAATCAATCTTTTCTATTCGATCTCCTTCTTCAAGAATGAAAAATTCTTTTTTTTTTTTCATTTTTTGCACTATTTTCTCACTTCTAATGAGAAAGAATCAATCTTTTTTATTCTCATTCTTCAAAAATGTAAATTCTCCCTTTTTCACTTTTTGTATGGTTTTCCCACTTCTAGTGTGATAAAGAAAAACTTCAATTTCTTACTTTAATAGGGTCTTGAGGACCTTTAACAAAAAAACAAAAATAGAATTTTTTATTTGATAGTGTCTTCAAGACACAATATGTCTAAATAAATTTCACGTTTATGTGAACAATATAACTATACACATCCTAGTTATAAATAATATGGTTAAGGAAATGAGAAGAGTTTAATCTTGAAATGTGAACCTAAAAGAATATGACTTTTTCTTGTGCAAGTTCAAATTTTAATAAAATTCATAGGCCTTAATCATTACAACATTATTTTCTCACTTTGAGAGGGAAAAATTATTCTTTTATTTTTACTCTTGCATTATTTTCTTACTTCGGGTGAGAAAAATATTATAAAAGTTTCCTTCTATGATAGTCTTCAAGACTCTCAAATGATCAAATTCATAATTATATAAATAGAACACAAATATTCTACTAAACACATAGTATGAATAACGAAATTTGAAAGAGGAAAAATCTGACCTTTAATATAAATTTAAAAGAATAATTTTCTCTAATTGATTTTTTACATGACTTTTCCTTGCAAGTTGTAATACCCATTGTTGATGACATGTGGAAGAAAGACAATCATGCTAGTAACGTGTTAAATAAAAATAATTCGAAACATAAAAGTAAAGAGAAAAGTAAAGAATAAGAGGATACAAGAGTTTAGAAAGAATGAGAATTGTTTGTATTCTTTCTAATGGGAGTGACTTATTTATATGTACAAAAGATAATTGAGGAAGTTACCAAAAATAAATATAAATAAAAATAATAATGAAAGATATGGACAATCATGAATACATTATTAAACACTCAGAGTGTAAACTGTGATTCAATCCAAGATGTATGATTAGTTTGTTAACTTTTATGATAATTATTTTAAAAGTCATATTAATAATGAATTGCGATTAAATGATAGTATAGAAGAATGCATGATTATTAAACTAAAAATAAATTACTTTTGATGATACAATATTGAGAAAGATACAAAAGATAATTAAAGAGTTAAAAAAATAAATATAAATAAGGAAAGACTATAAAATATAATGAAAGATATGAACAATTATAAATATATTATTTGTAACAAGTAAGAGTTAATAGACTAATCACAACTCAACTACAATAAAATTTATAACAATATATAAAGAGGATACCATTCTTTGTAACCACATTGGTCTCCATTTTTATTCATCTCATTTTGTCTTTTATTAATTATATACTCTCCCATTTAAAATAATAATATTTTTTGGATAATTATTTATTATTTTTAATTGTTATATGGTTAATTGTTGTGTGATGAAAGCTATTTTATACAGAAATAATTATTTTTAAACTGCTCGCACTCTCCCACTTTCCCATTCTCTCTTTTTCCCACAACGCTTCTTCCAAATACGATTTCGTCAAGGTTTCAATTTCAATTCCAGATTTCCTTCTTTATTCTCTTTTCCTATGCTTTCTATTTCTAAATGTATGCTTTCTATTTCTAAATACTTTCTGTTCTGCTTAATATATATATATATATAGGTGAAGGTGTGGTTGGGTGATAATGCGGATCAGTACTACGTTCTTTCCAGATTGTTGGTCAGCTTAATGCTAACTGTAACCAAGGTATCCGATAACCACTGTTTTTGCTGAATTCTATTTATGTTTCTTTTCATTAAAGTTACTTGAGATGATGATTCATTCATTCATGGATTGGATTGGAGTTGAGTTTGTGAACACTCGCAAGGATGTATTGTCAGATCATTTATTATTAGAATTTAAAATTTAAAATGTGTATAAAGTAGTTGGTTATTTATAACAAATATTTTGATCTAATATAATATAGTTGTTATTTTCTCTTTGTTTTTATTAATTTTGAATTTTGAATTAACTTTTTTTGTCATTCTTTATTTTTATTATAAATTTTCATTTTTCTCGTGAAAATATCACCAATAAATTAAATATGAAAATCCATTAGCAAAAATGATGAAGATAAGTGAATTTTCATTATTAGTTTCAAGATTAGTACAAGAATAAGTTTTCTTTATTTTACATTAATTGTGTGTGAGTATCTTTATTATATATATCATTTTTTTCTCTAGATCTTCTTAAGCAATGTTTTAAAAATTGAACCGACCCGGTCAATTAGACCGGGAACCGGGGGGTGGACCGGATCAATCACGACAACAGATCGAGGATGCTATTAGCCCAGATCAACCTGTAAGGTCCCGACTAGGTCTATGGTCCAAGCCCCGACCCAATTTGGATTGCTTTGTTAAAAAAAAAAACGTTGTTGCTAAACCTGAACGGTTGAACAACGTCATTTTTACCTTTTTTATTAGGTTTTTTGCTGAACCTGAACGTTGTTGCTCTCTACATCTCACTCTCTGCGACTATGCTTGTTGTTCGAAAGTCCCTTCCTTCCAAGTTTGTGTCGCTTTCCATCTAGTTTTCCCAACAACTCAGCTTTGAGCACGTCATAGTTGCAGCGCGGCTGTGTCAATCTCGTCTTCCATTCGCGTCGTCGCAACTCAGCTTCAAGGCTCGAGTAGTCGCGTCGCCATCGCAGCTAGGCTATGTCACCGTGTCGGTCTCGTCTCCCATGTTCGCTTCAAGCGTCTGACATGCAACTCCCAGCCTCCCACTCTAAAGAGGTATATTCAGAATAGCTGGTTTCATGCTTCTTTTAGAGTTGAAATGCACCTTAACATTGGAAAAAATGGTAGGCTTAATGTAGTATCCCTTGTTTCCCGCTGGCTTACCCCAAGTCAATAGTGTGGCTCCTTCACTCTTTCCATGCTCAATATAGGAAATAATTTTTATCATATTGTGCCTTACTAGTCTGCATTAGAAAATCATGTCAGAGAAGAACTACATGGAGATTGAAAGAAAATATGTTAAGAGGGTTTCTACTCATATTAGTTGTGTTGTATATGAATGTCTGTGTCGGTTCAGAGTCTGGGCTTGATGAAGGTCTATGGCAAGCTAAAGGTTTAGAAGAAGAGCTTGAAGCACTTCCTTTGGTGAGCTTTAAAGGACTCATGACAAAGGCTAGAACTCAAGCATTCAAGAACACATCAAGGCTAATTTGGACAAGCATGAAGCACACTAACTCAAGGATAACAAGGGCTGAATTTTAATGTCTCAAGTTCAATTTAATTCCAATTAAATTCAGCATTTGTTAGAAGCAAAAGTATAAACAATAAAAAAGGCTTTTTAGTGCAATTGTGTAAAGAGGTGTGGGTGCACTTGTGTGTAATTTGTGTAGAAACTTAGTAAATTAGTTGGCTGCACTTAGAAGCTAAAATTGCGGCACCTTTCATGAAATGGGACAGCCAAGGGTCACTTAGGAGAAGCTTGCACCACAAGCTTCCTTAAGCTTGCTTTAGGCTCCTTTAGTGTGCACTACAAGCTTCATTTGAATTGTCATTTCATATGCATTAGCTTGTAATTTCGTGACCTTTTTAATGTGCCCAAAACTGAATGTAAACTAACTTTGGTTCATTAATAAAAATCTGAAAATTTGTGTGAGAGTTTCTCTCTTGTTCTTGTGCAAGAACCTGTTGTTTCTTATCAATGGCTTCAAGCTATTGTGGTGATTCTTCCTAGACTTATTGGGAGAGCTTCTCCATGGTGTCTTCCACCTTCATCCCTAACCTCTCTTCCATCTTCCATTGCTAAAATTAAAAGCTCCCAACCAACCAAGGTTTCACATGAAATGCTGGACAGTTTTGGGTTCTTGAAGTTTGCTTGAAGTTTGAGTTTCATTGCAAGGTACATTTGGAAAAACTAATGGCTAATTGTACAACCATACATCAAGGCTTCATAAAATATCATAACCTATTATTTAATCTTGGTCACTCACCCTGATAAATAACCATGCTAATTGGCTCCTCTCATTGTAATGATACTTCAAGTCTTTTTGGAAACAAAAACTTAGCGCATGATTTTTTCCCTCTATTTTCCTATAACTAATTCTTCATTTCCATATTTCATCATCAAAAGTTCAATGTTCAATGCCAGCCAAATTAAATTCAACAGTATTGATTTCGACAAAACCAGAAAAGAAGCTATTAAAAGTTAAATTTATAAACCATACCAATGATTGCAATTCATGTCGGGCAATAATTTCCTTGTTGTAGATATTTAGGCACTTCAAAAATTCCTAGTAATCCAACCTTAATTTCTTAATTTCTCCTTCACTTTGTCAAGGTAACCAAGCACTGGACTATAGATACCTGAGATAACAAGGTTTTAAATAATAAAATGAATCATAAAAGGAAAATAAATGGCTTAAATTACTACAAACATTGGACAAAGGAATTTTATTCTTACAAGTAAAACATGGAAAAGATTTTATAGTATATATAGCCTAACAACCTTGATATTAAATTAAGTATAAAATACATAGCATATTTTGCAGAATTTGTGGCTATGGTACATCACTTAAATTCTAGTGTGAACATACTTGTACTATTGTGCAAATTTAGAGTAATCTTACTTGGGGTCCTTGCTGAACTTTAGGATCAAAAGGGTCTCCCACTACCCAAGTTTTAGCCTTCTCCACCACCTTCTTCTCAAATTCATCATAAATCACTACTACAAAAACAGCCTTTAACGACATGCGTTCAACATCGGTCATGCGATAACCGTCGTTGTTTAGTAGGCGGTGGCATTTTTGTAATAATCTTCACTTTTCAAAGACGGTTATTGGCTAACCCGTCTTTGTTTGTTGACAACTACGACGGTTCTAAGACAACCGTCTTAGTAAGCTTTAATTCAAATGCGGTTTTTAAGTGACTCCTCGTCGTCTTCAACATTTCAAATTCTTCTAATAAATTAGAATCCCTAATTTAAAACCCTAAAATTACTTGCGCCCCCCCCCCCCCAACACCATCACGGCCAACTCCTCCCCTTCAAGTTCTCGGGCTTCGTAGGTCCCAGCCGGCACGTTTCAACCGTTCAATCTTCCCTATCTGAAACTTTGGCAACTCAGACGTGTTATATCCTTAAACAGGTCAAACATTTTGGGACTTCAATTGCATTTAAATGTGTAGTGAAATATTAATATTAAAATTGTTGAAAATGAAAATGATGGCAGGGGTTGAATCAGCGGAAGCGGATCTAAAGAAGTGGGAGGTAAGCGTGAAGGGGATGATCGAGACAGCGAAGCTGGTGGAGCACGTGTACAAGAGGACAGGGAAGCATGCACTGATTTTTCAGGGAAGACAACCCAGTCCTTCACTCTGTAGAATTATTTTCTGAAGGTGCTTTATGGACTTAGTCTTGTAAGCAACAAGTAACATAAATAAATAAATAAGCACATGTAATTTTAAGATTTTGACTTGATGTGATTGGTGTTCAGGGCATATTCCAGCCGCTACTAAGGAAGATGTTGACCTTGCGGTGGATGCTGCTAAAAGAGCCTTTTCGCATAACAAAGGCAAAGATTGGTCTTTAGCTCCTGGCTCTGTTCGTGCTCGCTATCTTTGAGCCATCACTTCAAAGGTTCTAACTTTTTTCACTTGAATATGTTTTTATTGGAAGAGGGAAAATATATCTTTACATAATCAAGATAGTTGTGTCTTGGTGATCAATTCAAATTTGAAAACATTATCTTTACATTATCAAGATAGTTGTTCAACCCTTTAAATACATTTTGATGTGCATGTGTGGACACCTTACTGTGCTTTTGTTTATCACATAAAAGGATGAACTAGGAAAGCTTGAAGCAATTGATTGTGGAAAACCACTAGATGAAGCACTGGCAGACTTGGTGAGTGGTGACATTTAACTTTGGGAAAACGATAACTGATGTTATCATGAGCTTTTTTACTTATTTTTATCGGTGACTTTATCATGTATGATGATGTTATTGGTTGTTTTAACTACTATGCTGAGCTTGCAGAAGGATTGGATGCAAAGCAAAATGCTCTTGTATCCCTTCCTATGGAAAACTTCAAGAGTTATGTTCTCAAGGAGCCCATTGGAGTTGTTGCATTAATTACTCCATGGTATTTGTTGTTTTTCATTTTAACTGCTTATGCCTTTCAATGTAATTTACTTCCATAAACAATCTTTATAAACTGAACATAGGTCCATAAGTATATGGAGATATATTTCATTCTATATATTGCAAGTATTGTTACTGTGCTATGATTTTTAGTAACTACTTAGCCATTGTGGCTGATGTGTAACTTTTGAACAGATTTCCTTTACTGGAAGCAGGATCATGACAGCTATAGCATAGCTAACGAAGGTATTTTTAAGCAATATTATCTTTATAATAAGGCAAACTTTTTTTGCTAATGCCGTGAATCCAAATGTGATATGTCACCAAAGTTTGCATTAAGGTATGTAGGTAACTTGGATCTAGAATCTTCTAGGAACATAAGGGAATGGGGAGAGAATTTTTTAAGTCTGTAAAGAGAGGATTGTGCTATGTCTTGGGCTTGCCTAGGGTGTCAATTAAATTCTTCTCTTTGATTTGTGCCTCTTGCTAGAATCTTATTGATTTCTTCTCACATCAAGTGACTTTCAGAGGTTTTTTTCCTCTTTTTTTCAAGGAGATTTTTTCAAGTGACTCACATCAAATGATGCCAGTGAGGATGGACTCCAAGACTTAGCAAAAGATGCCCATGAAATTGTTACGACTGATATTGGAGAAAATAGTAAGTGTATTGTACGTCTCTTGCTTAATTCAAAACTTGATGCTACTGTAGATAGGCAAATCCAAGCACAATTTAAGCTTGTGCAGTTTGTTAACTCCCTTGGTATAAGTCTAGACATCTTGTTGTCATAGAGGTGAATGGAGCTCAATCTCTTGATGTCTTAAGTTTAAAAAATATATTGGGATTACACAGGCTCCACTGTGCTAACTATGGAGTGGATAGATGGAATTAAGCTTACATATGAAACAGGTTTGAATAAAGCTTCTATGAACCGAAAGGAACTCATTGACCAGGTATGAAGTACACAAGTTTTGTTGGTCACAAGCTTCAACTGTTTACGTATATGATATATCTTTTTTATGCCATTGTGTGTCTTACTATGCTTTCATGTTTTTATAATAGTATTGAATGCTAATTTATGTTATATTTTGTCTACGTATTAAGTGCATGATTACTTGAGATGCTAAGCACTATCAATTGATTCACCATTGCCTCTTTTTCTTATGGCTTTGTAGGGATTATACTGCTCTTTAAGGCAAATGCTTGAGGTTGGTTATACACATCTAAAAAGTATGTACACTGCAAGGCAGCTTCCCTTTGCTTGGAGAGAGTTTAAGATTAAGCTTGTAGATGAAGAGGATGGAGTTAATGGTCCCAAGTAAGGATTTATTGCATATAATCACTTTAAATATTTTATTTTCTTCTCTCTCCCCTCTCTACTCACACACAGACTAACTCCTTTTTGTACTAGTATAACCAGATGAAACTTTCACAAAAAAACATGGCCACTTCCTATCCATTTTTTTAAAGTACTAATATCTGATTCCAGAACAATTAGGAAATGAAGGGTCATTAAGTTAATATTGTTTTCATGATTTGCTCCAAAAGTACTTCGCAAACTTGTCTTCTACTTATCATGTGTATGACAATGTAGTAATTGGAGTGTTTAGATAAAGATTTGAAATTGGGGAGGTTGTATGTGATAAATGAAACCTTGAATTAAGATGAAGGAAAAGTGCATTTAACTATGGTTACACACACATATTTATATTATCTTAACTACATAACACTGTTGGGGATTCATAGTAATGATTTGTTTATTTTTTTATTTTTATTTGTATGTGGTGGTGGTTGGGGTCATACAAGCAGACCGTTCAACATAATGCTTATGATCAAGATCCTTATGCAAAGGATTTAGAATTAAAATAAGTGAAAAGCTAGCTTCTATTGAAGCACGAATTCTTCCTGCCCCTTGGGTAATGTGCTTCTTCTTCTTCTTCTAAAGATCTAGTTTGTCATATACTAAAACCTTAAGTTACCTTTTCCCTGCCATTCATTAACTTAAAGCACTTCTGACTGCAGCTTAAATATCATGAAAGTGGGCATTCATTAATTTATATATATATATATATATATATATATATATATAATACAAAGAAACTATCGTTACTATAAAAAACAACTAGTGCTTTCTTCTTTTTAATGGACTCTTCTTTGTATTTTATATATATATATATATATATATATATATATATATATATATATATATAT
>QARZ01040881.1:56100-84337 GCA_013407115.1 Glycine latifolia
TTAATTAAAATATTGTTTATAAATTAAAATATGTTTTCATAATATATTACTTTATATTTTTCACACATTAAAATTTTTTTAAATTTATAATTGATTTTATTTAATTAACGTTATTAGTACATATATGTATTCTAAAAATTAATTAATTAAAAATTAGTGCATAAGAGGATAAAATGCTGAAAATGTTAGATGAAATGCAATTAGTGTACGAGTAATCTACAATGGTGTCTAAGAGGATAAAATGCAATTAGTTTGGATCAAGGATGAACAAGAGCTGAGTTGAGAACTTTGGATTATGGCTTGTTATGGCTGCACCTATTTTTTGTATCATTAATTTCGACTAATTGGTAACTGCTGGTGTGGGATTATTTGGTGTAGTCACACTACTACAAAATAGTTAGAGAAATTTATTATACTAGATAGAGGCCGTATTATATACAGTGAAATATGGAGAGAATAAAAAGACATAGTAGAGTTTAAAAAAAAAGTAAAAAAATAAAATAAAATGGTGACTAGTAGTGAGAGTGGCCCAAGAGATTTTATATCAGTATAGTAAATTGTATAACTCGTCCTTTTTTACCCCTTTTAGAGCAGTGTTGGCTATATCTATTATCTATTGGATCAATAATCTGTAAAGTCTTAAAAATAGTACATTTTAAATATTTTGAAAATTATATAATTCTTGTGTGTCTAATACGTGGATGAAATACTTCTGATATAAATATCAACGTGCTCAAAGTAAAAATAAAAATAAAAAAGAGTCAAGAATGAGTTATGCATGGCGTTTGATATTTTATTATTTTGTGTAACTATTTCTGAAATTTTTAAATTGATTTTTTTCTTAATCAATACCAAATAAATATAACATTATAAATAAACTAAATAAAATAAGTTGAAACAAATTGTATTATTTTATTTTCATTCCTTTTAAGTTATTCTTAAAATTCTGCCACTTTTATTTTACTGCTTTTATGCCATTTGAGTAAGATAGTTATTCTTTGTCATTGTATATTGAAAAGTTTTATTTTCATATTTTTTTAATGGTTGCATCTAAATTCAAGTCCAATTGACCATTGAGCATAAAGCAGTATATAATAACAAATGAATATTTATTCAATTATTTAATAAATTAAGTTTATATATATAACCATCTGGATTATATATTTCTTTGTCCAAAATATGTTTATAATTAAAATATAGGCTTAAATGTAATTTTAGTCCCTTCATTTTAAAATTGATACATTTAGTCCTCCTATTTAAAAAAATATATGTGATTCTATTCCTTTCATTTCAAAATATAGATATTTATTCCTCCTAATTTAAAAAAAAATTACAATTTTGGACAAATCAAAATTACATATAAATCTAAAAAATACATGCCCTGCACTTATAAACAAGTCAATGAAATCATTACTAAAATATTGTATATGATTTTTCATTAAATTTGAGTTTATATATATAATGTTGCTTTCAAAGATGGTATGTAATGTTGCTTTTCCATGGTCTTGATGATCTAACTATTAGAGCTTAATTTGCAAGATATTTTTGTCTTACTTTAGTCAAACAGTACAATCTCCCTTATAAAAAGGGGAAATAATATGCCATAATGGAAGATTACAACAAGAAAAAAATAGGAGAGATTCCCATCACAATATAAGAACAACAAAGGTTGATATCCCAATTTATAAAATATTTACTGTCTGATCTAATCAATCAGAATACTTGTTACAAGAATGAAATCAATAATATTTTTTGACTGATTATAATGAATATTGATCGATTCTAAACTTAATTGGGAATTTTACTTTTGCATTAGCCCTAAGTCTTGTTTGTTTCCATTTCTAATATTTTTAAATATGAGAAGCGTGGTTTGGTTTTTGGGATCTTGCTAGTTACTAGAAATTTAGTCTTATATATAACTTGGTATAGCTAGATGCTTATAATTATGTAATGTTATGATAAAAAATTTCAGGTGAAGCATATGCACTGGTATGAGGTGAGTGAGAAAGTTTCAGTTTGTGAATGTAGATGCACTAGAGCATGCATACCCCCAAGCAAGTAAAGCTTTGACATCTCTCTATATTTGTATTGATGTTTGAGTTAGCACAACAATCTCTTTGGGGTTCATTAATGTATATACCTTGTATATTGTATGGGATATGGCAGTATATATCTTGTTTTGTGGACTTTTTTTTTACCATTATAATTAGCATCACAAAATGTTATAGATGTTATATTTTATCCTATGTATATTGTTGTTAGTGAAACTTTGAGATTAATCTTGTTAATGAAATGATATTTATTTTTATATACTTTGTATGGTCCATTAAGATTGATCATATCACCACGGTTATTATTAAGTACGCTTAAAAAAATTGAAAAAAATAAATATTAAAAAAAAAATGAAACTACGTCGGTTCTTAACCAACTGTCTTAGAAAGCTACATACTAAGACGGTTCTTACATAACAACCGTCTTAGAAAAGAACTTTCTAAGACGGTTGTAGTGTAGGAACCGTCTTAGAATAGGGCTTTCTAAGACGGTTGTAGTGTAGGAACCGTCTTAGAAAGTACCATTCTAAGACGGTTGTTAAACTACAACTGTCTTAGAAAGCTGCATTCTAAGACGGTTCTTACGTAACAACCGTCTTAGAATGTCACTTTCTAAGACGGTTCTTTGTTAACAACCGTCTTAGAAATGACATTCTAAGACGGTTTTCGCTAAACAACCGTCTTAGAATGTCGCTTTCTAAGACGGTCGACAACCGACGTAGAAAATATAACTTATCAACGACACCTGCAACAACGACGGTTGTTGAACCGACGTAAAAAGGGGTAAATAACCGACGTAGAAAGCGTATTTTGTAGTAGTGAATCCCTTCCTGGACGTAAACTCTGGAAAATTATAGTATTTCAAATAGTATAAGTCTGTGTTCTTAATCGTTTTTTGTTGTTGCTAATAACCTATGCTTTGAATTGATTTTTGTTGTCAACTGAACCTGTTTGACAAATATATTAATAAATGAATTATACATTGATAATTCGAATACGATTCATCTTTCATTCCAAGGCATGTGCTCTAGGCATTTATTAAGTGTCCTATACTCTCTATGTTTGCATAATATATATCCTATTAAGCATGAAGAGAGATATTCACTAATTAAAAAATGTTTTTAATTTTTTAACTAGTGTCCTTAAATCACTCATTAACATTCGCTTTTTCATGAGATAAATAAATTATTTTTTATATTTTTGTCTACTTCTATAATTTATCATTATATATCTATAGTCATACAATAAAAAAAATCTTATATAGAACACAACTAAAATGGATCTTCTACTACTGTGCATTGTTAGAGAGAAAACAGAGGGGAAAAAACAAATGAAGGAAAGTTAGAAAGATAGAGAGGCTACAGGGAAGTTGTAGAAAAACTTGCTGCAGAGGATCCATGTCCTTATATAGATATACATACTATAAAATTATAAATTTGAATTTGAATTTATATATACTTTTAGATGAAATAAAGTAAACTATTTGGATATCAAACTGTTACATGGTAAACACTTATGTACACATTTATATATATTGTTATATCTAACTGTTATATGGTAAGCACCTAGCAAACTGTTATAGAGTAAAAAATATTTTGATTTATTTATTGGTACACATTGTGATAAATGAATCTCGTTGTGTAAGCACTTGTGTACTCTAATATTTTCTATCCTTCTTCACGTTATTTTATATATTTTTTACTTTTTCTTTTGGTAGGCTTCTATATGTTTTTGCTTGTATCTTTGATTTCCTAACAAGTGCTATATAAGGGTCACTTGATTCAAAATGTCAATACCAAATTTTGTAGTGAAGAAGTTTGACATCTCCAATGACATCTTGTGAAACACCAACATCCCAAGAAGCATCTACTCAAAATTCAAGGCCTAATATTAAAGGGAAGACTGACATAGCTTGGGCACATTGTAAGCTCATTTAGGAGGGTGATAAGAATGCTACGATGTGTATTTACTGTGATAAAATTGTTAGGAGAGGTGGAATTAATAGATTAAAGAGTCACTTGGCTGGTGAAAAGGGTCATGTTTCTTTATGCAAGAAGGTGTCTCTCGATGTTCATTATCAAATGAAATAGAATATTGAATACAATAAAAGCAAGAATAAGAAGAGAAGAATTGATGAAGAACATGATTTTTATTCACCCAGTGAAGAAGGTGGTTAAATGCCAATAGAAGTGGAACAACAAAGTCAACAAACACAAAGGACAACTGAAAAAGTGAAGACAAGTGGTCGCATTGGAAATTATTTTCAATCTAGAACCACTCATGGATCTCAACCTACCTTAAAAAGTGTGCTACAAAATAAAAAGTGATATGAAGGTGTAACCTTGCTATTGCTAAATGGTTCATTGATGCATCTATTCCATTTAATGCAGCTAATTCAACATATTTTCAGCCTATGATTGATGCTTTTTGTAGCTTGAGTCCAGGATGCAAGGCTCCAAGTATGCGTTGTCTTCATGGTGATTTGTTAATTAGTTGGGTTGATGATGTGCATAAACTTGTGGATGATTATTGTTCCATTTGAAAAAAAAATCGATTGTACTATTATGGTCGATGGGTGGATTGATAGGAAAATGAGAACTCTTATCAATTTTTTGGTTTATATTCCTAAAGGAACTGTTTTTCTAAAATATGTTGATGTCTCTCATGCTTCTAAATCTATTGATTTATTGTTTAAGCTTTTTCAAGGATGTCGTGTTACATGTTGGTCCTAAAAATGTAGTTCAAATAGTAATTGATAATGCTGCCAATTATGTTGCTACTGGTAGGTTACTGGAGAAAGAGTTTCCTAAACTGTTTTGGTCTCCTTGTGTAGCACATTGCATCAATTTGATGTTGCAACACATGGGGAAAATGGAGGAAGTTAGTAAGGCTATGTCACATGCCTAAAAAATTACTAAATATATTTATAATCATTGTTATGCTTTGTTTTTTATGAGAAAGTGTATAGATGGAAGGGAAATACTTTGTCCTGCTCCTACTCACTTTGTCACTAATTTCATTGCTTTACAGAGTATTTTGGCTCAAAAAGATGCATTAAGAGTCATGGTAACGTCTAAAGAATGGACAAGCTTAGCTTATGCCAAAGAAGCTAAGGCAAAACAATTTGTGGAACAAGTGTTAGACTCTAGGTTTTGGAGTAAATGTGTTGATGTAGTCAAACTGACTGAGCCACTTGTATGTGTATTGCGTATGGTTGATAGTGAAGATAAATCTGCTATGGGTTTTCTTTACCGATCCATGTATCAAGCTAGAGAAGAGATGATAAAGAGGTTTCGAAGAAATAAAACAAAAGTGGAGCCTTACTTGAAAATCCCAGATCATCTTTGGGATTCACAACTTCACAAAAATCTCCATATCGCTGGTTATTGGTTAAATCCTACTTATCGGTTTAATGAGGAAGAATTTGAACAATATATGACTACAATAACTGATCTGTTGGATGTCATTGAAAGATATACTCGTGGAGATAGTCAGTTGCGAAGTAAGCTAACTAGTGAGAAGAGAATTTACAGTAATGCTGAGTTAGATTTTGGAAGACAAATTGCTTTGGATGAACAAAATACAGTCATGCCAGGTAACTTTCATAACTTGTAAATTGTAAAATCCTTCTTAATATTTATTTGTGAGTTGTGACTTTATTTGTTATTAATTTATTTTATGACATGCAATATTTTAGATCAATGGTGGGCATCTTATGGATGTGGGATACCATATTTGCAAAAGTTGGTTATTCGTATTTTAAGCCAAACTTGTAGTGCTTCAGGCTGTGAGCGGAATTGGAGTGTATTTGAGCACATTCATTAAAAAAAAAGGTTGGAGCATCAGAAACTTAATGATTTAGTCTATGTTCGTTACAACTTGAGGTTGCAAAATAGGTATTATTATATTCTTATTCTTTTTCATTGTTTATCTTTCTATATTACATATGGTTATATTTTTGTACATGTGCTTGTGCTTAGGAAAAAGAGACAACAAAGCTATGATCCTATAAATTTGGAAACACTTGATGACCATGTTGATTAGGTAATGGAGGATTCACCATCATTCTTAACCGTAAAGGAGGTGGATGTATTACGTAAAGACCTTGCAAATATGACCTTTCAACCACTTTCAAATGATATTGGTATATTTTAATCATATTTTTATTTCAAATTATTTCATACTTGTTATCTCTAAATGCTAATTAGTAATTAATACTTTCTATCTAATTTTTTTGACATAGGTCCTTTAAATTTGGATGTTGATGTTGATGAAGCACAAGACAATCTCATGGAAAACATGAATTAAATGAAAACAATGTTGATCATGAAGTTATAATGAGAGATTCTTCTAAATTTTTAAATGAAGAAGTTCCTGAAAATGACAATGACTTAGTTTATGCCCCTTGGTCGTAGAAAACAGTTGAAGTGTTGAACTTGTTTAGGAACATATGTTGAACTTAAACTTATTTAGCTTATGTTTATGATCTTTGTTACTTGTTTGTTTGAACTTGGACAATGATGTTTTTTTAACATTTTGGTATCTAATTATCTATGTTATGAAATTATATTAATTTGTGATTTTTTTAAAATATTTTAAGACAAGTATAAAAATTTTATATTTTTTATTATAGACTGGGTCATGTGGGTCAATCAGTGACCCACCAGTTCGACCACTGACCGAGTGACTCATTACTTGACCGAGTCAGTCATCGAGTCAATTTTTAAAACATTATTCTTAATTTACAAACTAAATAACATATGTCAATATATAGTTTAATATATAAAAAGAGAAACTATTGTAAAATATCAAATTTAACTGTTACCTAAACAAACAATAGAAATAAACATACATTGAGAAAAATAACTTAATAAACTAAAAATGACACAAGAAAAAAAACTTACAGATGAACATTCATCAAATACAAAATAAATTATTGAATAAATTAATATACACAATAAAAAATATGTTAATAATATATTGTAGTAATATAAAATTTAATTCTTTATATTTTATTTTTTATAATAAGTGTTAAAATTTTATAGTATTTTAATTTGAATAAATTTTTACACAAAATATGAAATAGAGAAATAAAAATACAAACATAAGCGCGAAAGTATCTGAATTTCCGCTAATGGTAACATAAGAAAATCATCACTATTAAACTCCAAAAATAAATAGTTTTGATGATAGGTTATTTTGACCTCTTGAAACAAATTTTACTTTTTACATCCAGTGCATCAGTCCATTACCCACCCAACCCTAGTAAATAGTAATGGAGATCTTCCCGTGTGAGTTGTGACTCTATCTGTCCTTTTCACACCGAAGATTTGAGTACCTATCCTTTTCCTATATATTCTCCGGAGTTTCCTTCTCATACTTCTCTTTCTCTCCTTATTGGCGGGGAGAGAAAAAGAGAGAGGTAGAGAAAAGCGAAGAGTCTCTCTTTTCCTATCTCTCTCTTTCTATGTCAGGGCACAAATCTTCCACCTCTACTTCTTCATCTTCCTTCTAACCCATATCAGAAGGAAACGCGGAAAAAAAAAGAGGCAGAAGGTTCTAGAAGCCGCCGATTTTTATTTCTTTTAATTTGTCTGAGTCAGAGAGGTTCGTGATTGTAACCATGGATTCCTCGTGTCTCCCAAACGGCAACGTTTCTGGGTTCAAAGATAAGGAGTCAATGGTTGACCCTTTCTTGGTCGAGGCTCTTGAAAACCCTCGTCACCGTGTCACCAGTTAGTGCTCTCTCTCTCTCTCTCTATTTAAATCTTTAAATTTCGTTGTTTATGTTGTTCGGGTGTTTTATTTGTTATTGTTATTTGAATGCTATGGTTGATGGGTATGCAGCAAAGTTATAGCTTGAAGTGGATTTAGTTATTGATTTAATTTGGGATTTTGTAGATAGGGGTCAATTGTTTTTAATTTTTTTTATAAGGGTTATGGATAGGTTATGTTATGTCAGATCTGGGATCCTTCTGGTAAATCCCTATGATTGAGATTAACATAGAACTTCTGAATCTTATTGTGATGTTCAATTTTGGGGAGTTGCTATGTGATTGAGAAATTTTAATTCCAGGGTTGTTGAATTGTACCCATTTATGTCACAGAAATTTGTTTTTTGATAGAACATGATGGAATAATCCATATAATAGATCCCACCCAATATAAGACTTCATTGTATATTATGATCCTAAGCTCACTGCAGATAACTTCAGTGTCCAAAGGATAAAATGTATGTAGGTCAAGTATGTGTGCCCCCATGTAAATTTGATGGATTAATTAGGGGGTGATAAGAGAGGCAGCTTACATTCTGAAGTTAACAAAATTCGGTTTAGGTGTAGCATGTATGTACTTTGAGTTTTTAGGAAGATAGCACCCACCACAGATCAATTAATAATAACATCTCCATTCAAAATATCGTCTAGAAATAGGATTTAGGTGACATCCTGCTGGAATAGGTTGTAATCATCCCGCTATTAATGATTAGGACTGCATAGTAGTTATAATCTGAAACTGTCAACTTCCATTTTAATATAATAATTGAAGACATGTAGTGAAATCTGAAGCCTAGAACTTTTTTTTTTTATATAAAAAATGCTATATGAAATGTATCTTTTGGTTTTCGTTGGTGTCCATGGAATTTTTTGTCATGTGTCAAAAGGAACTGAGCCCAAGAATGAATTGTTTGCCTTGTATTTGTATATAATCATGTATGTTTGTAACTTATTTTGGTTGGTACGTAGTGGACATTTGGATTAAGATATAGGAATATTGTAGGAGATGAAGAGGTTTTTCTTTGATCATGTGGTTGTCAACATTCGTTTGACAAGACTGTAATTTCCCCAACTAATATCTTTACTAGCTATCTTTTGGGTTATTTGTATTTAGTTTTTCTCCATTCTGCAATTGTGTATCATGACATTTTTCTTATTTATTATCTACTATTTTGTTCAACTACTATAGTTTTGCGGATGGAGCTGGATATCCAGATGTTCCTGAGTAATGCAGATCAGCATTTTGAGTTTCAACATTACCCTTCTTCGTATCTCAGACTGGCTGCACATCGTGTTGCTCAACACTATGGTATGCAAACAATGGTTCAAGATAATGGCTTAGATGGCCAGGGAACCAGAATTATGGTAAGAAAGATAGCGGGAAGCAGGTATCCCGTGGTTCGCTTATCTGAAATACCTGCTAAACAGTTGGAAAATGATAAACCTGAGAATATAAAAATTGCCATAAGGCCTAGGCCTAACAGAATCAGTTTAAATGAAGCCAATGAAGCTGGAAGGAAAAGCAATCCTCTTAGAAGTGTGGAAGAGAGAAAGGAGGAATATGATCGAGCACGAGCACGCATTTTTAGTAGCTCCAGAAGTTGTGATTCAGATGATACTCTGTCCCAGACTTCAACAGATGAGAAAAATTCTCTTATAAATAAGGATGAAAATGAAATTAGCAAGACCCCTGTGGTTTATTTAGAACAATGCACTATTGGTAGGGATATTAATTCTAATCGAGTTGCCATCTTGAGAGATAGGGAAAAGGATCGCAGTGATCCAGATTATGATCGTAACTATGGAAGGTTTGTTCTATCACTGCTCTGTCTTATTTGTTTGACAGTTGTCTGGGTGTCACTGTTTGATTTGTATACTTAGAAATTTTTTGAACATTTTATTATAATAATTGATAAAAAGTACTTAATACATAAGGGGGAGAGGTAGTTACTAGTTAGTTTGTGGCATGTTATCAATGGTGCATGATAGCAGCGCTATTTGCACTGTAGCATTGCATCGCAGTTGGCGCCCATATGAAAACTGCAGTCATTCCTGTAATCATAATAAAAATTGCTACTCTGGCCACAATGCTGAAATGAGGATAAAACCCCCGTTTTGTCCCCTGATAAACACATGGGGTTAAAAGCTAGCTGCCAAGGGGGGGGAACCAAGCACTTAATACTCCATGGCCACCATTCTGGTAGATTGGTAAATATTGGTATGGAGAGTGTCAGGGGATGTAGAATTCAATTCTAGTGGAGGTTAAGAAAATTTAAATGAGAGATCACAATAGATTAGCCTTACAGTAGTATAGGTAAATTATTTCTGTAAAACCTTTGGGTTCTTGAGTTATTTTGGCATTGCTAAATCCTTTTAAGTGAAAGTAAAAAAGCCTGGTTTGTGTGAGAGAGGAATGAGAGCATGATGGATTATTGAGTTGGCATATTTCATTGTATAGATCAGAACCACTAATGGCAGTCTACACATAAGAACTTGTGATGTTTATAGATATTACGGTGGCTGATTTGTTCTAATTGAGTTTTAACTTTTATTGTGACGATTTTGTTTATCATATTGTATCTCATTTCTAATGCAGGTATGCTAGGAGTATTCCAACTTCTTCCCTTAACTTGATGCCTTCTAATTTGCAACAAGTTCGACATCCATTTGTGCAGTATGACAATGCTTTTAATCAGTTGAGTCAGATGTCACAAAATCAAGTTTCACTTGGCTATGGACCTCAACCAAGCCCTATGATGAATCCTTTTGGTGTCACAGGGTTGAATCAGGTGCCTAGGGATGCTGCTTATGTACAGTGGCCAAGTGCTGCAATGATGTATGCACACTCATATGACCAATTTAGAAATGCTGTTTTCCAGGTAAGCGATAATTAATAATTTTGTTGTGCTGTTGAATGTGATGTGTGGTTTTCAGTTCATTTTTTCATCAAAAGATTGATACCAAATGCGACAGTATGATTATCTCCTTCTCACTTCTTTTTTCTTTTTTATCTTTTTCATATACACACATCTCAATAATACACCTCAAAATCGAAGTAGATAACTTGATTCTTGCCCTATTTTGATGTTCACAAAACATTCTTCAGTGTTTTTATATATATTATCTTTAAAATGGTAGGGCTTGCTAGAAATAAATATTTAATTATGAAATTTAGGTTTTGTGGGCTATAACATGCATGTAAAAGTCCCATTCAAGTCTTGTGGCTCTTGCCTTTGCATTCTTTCAATTTCCTTGTTGCATGCTGCTCATAGATTTGTATTGGTTGGCTGGTTTTATTTGTTAAACTAATCACGTTGTGTTGGGGAGGAAGGTTGATGGAAATGGCTGTATATTCATATTGTAGTTGAAGTGTTTCTTGGATACGTCTTTTGCTTTAGTATTTGCTAATAAGCAAAGAATGACAACTGTCTGTAAGGCGAGGTTAATGAATTTGTTTCACTTCTGTTTCATAGTTAGGATTAACATTGTGTTTCGTTTAGATATTTATAGAATATATCCTTTATCATATGTATGTTATATGTATTTTTGTTGCTTTTGCAGGCTCCATTTGGTCAACGCCCATTGAGCTTCAATTATTCGCAGAATTACTAGATGACGTTTAGGAAGCAGTTTTCCATTTGGCTGCAGAAGTTATTTTAGCTATTAAGGATTTCAGAGTTAGATATAATTTTTCTGTACTTCTATAGATCCTTGTTTCCTGTTCTGGTTTTTAAGTTTTGATGGTGGTAGTAAGCATTTGGCGTTTTTGGTATTTCCTAGTGACATTTTTATACTGGACTGTAGTGAAAGCATGAAGAGTTATATGTGATTACCTTGTCTAATGTTAGGAATGCTTGACCTCGTTCTGTCTCAAGTTTATGCAAAAACATCACCTTAAATTCCATTTTAAATGCGTGTATCCGCAGCCTACTCTGATAATCTGATTGGTGTTGGGTGATTTTGGATGCATAGGGAAAAACTTGTGATATTTAGGTGTATAGACACGCGCGTTAATGCAAATTCATATCCCCTATAGTCGGAAAATAAGACGCACACAACCATCAATAGATAAATTAAACTTGTTCAGCCACCAATTTGTTTTGCCAAGTGTCTATTACGGGTGCAACGAGGTCCATTTTTCTCACTCAAAACACTTTATTTATCTCCTTTTTCGTTTTTTCACTGGGCAAAGCAGAGGTTGTAAAAGAAAGTTCATACACAATTTCAAAGGTGACAGGTTTAATTTCTTCCGTTAACATAAATCAATAATTAATAATTAACATTTATCAATAAAAAACAATTTCAAAAATCGTGGGTCGGTGTATTTAATTGTACACGGTGTAGTTCTATTTCAAATTGGGTTGCTGACCTGTCCGCGTATGTGGGCAAGGCAAAATCGATTTGTTTATTTATATATTTTATAAGTATTTGTCACTCTTAAATATACCTTTTTTTAAAGAAGAAAAAGTAAAATATGTTTTTTTCCTTGACCTTTTTGTTATTTATTTAGTTTCTAAACTTTTTGATGATTGATCAACTTTCTCAAATTTTTATAGTCTTTTCGTTTAGTTTATTGTTAAACAATGATGCTTAATTAATTTTATTATGTTTTCTTTCTTTGGCGGCTAAAAATTGTTAGAAATGGCTTGCCCTTCATCATCTAAAATAAAGTCTAGAAATTACTCGAACAATTTTACAAACATCGAACACCAACTATGAACCCATCATATCCAATTGCTTGCACTTTGAACCCACCACATCCAATGCGAAACTACTCTGACATTTTTATAAACATATAACACCAACTCCTCCAAAAGTGGAAGTCCAGAGAACAAAGCCATAAGAGTAGCACGACTAGCCCTAGTGTCTTCTCCACCCAAGCCTTCATCCACTTTGTGATTCAGAACAACGAACCCTATATATCTCAAATAAAAAACTGCATTATCATGCTAGGCATACAACCTTATGGACTTATTTGCCTCCAATTCTATGGATCTAAACACGACCTTGAACGATCTGAACACAACTTAGTGAAGGGATCGACAGGAGTTGGGTTCAACAGTTTGATCAAAGCAGAATTTGGGCTCAATTTTGCTTTGTTAATCCTATTGGTGGGGGTTAGCGGTGTTCATGCTAGCTTGCTAAGGAATGTAGTTATTGTGTTGGCAACGACGATGAAGACACTAAAGAAGAACAGTGAGTTGAAGGGGTTCATGGCGATGAGATTGCACAAAAGGAAGTTTATGAGATGTTGGTGATGAGGCTCCACCTCGGTTGGTGGTTGCTTGACTCTTTGTGGTTCTGCTTCAATGATTGAAAATCTCCACTTTGGACACGTTACAATTTAGTCATTTGTGTAGTGTCAACTAGCTTAGGCATTAGTTTTATTCTATTGTGATGTATGGCTGAACCCATTAGTCATTAAATTTCCCAAATCTATCTTACAATGAAATCCAAACTTCAAGAATTCTTCAAGAACACAAGCTGTCCAACTTTCACGTGTAATATAGCTGGTTGGAAGCTTTAAATGTGCAGCAATAGAAGATGGAAAAGGTAAGAGATGAAGATGGATGACACCATGGAAAAGCTTTCCAATAAACCTAGGAAGAATCGCCACAATAGCACGAAACCATTGATAAGAAACAAGAGATTCTAGACCTTTAGCTGGCAATGGACCTCCGTCATCCCCTCATTCTTGAAAAGAACTTGACCTCAAGTTTGCTTCCTCACTTGTACCTACATCACACAAAGAAAGATCACAAACATTGGAAGTAGTGCTCACACCATACTTACTTGGCAACTAAACATTCTCTTGAGGGAATCTATCCTTCCACTTGTGCTTGTATCTCTTTTGCCTCCATGGTGAAGTCTTATATGCTGGCCTATTTGCAAGTGAACAAACTGAAATCAAATTAATTTGGTGCTCTATGCCTCTTAAAGGAAGCAAGCCTTTAGGTACTTCTTTTGGAAAAACATCTTCATATTCCTCCAAAAAAGCTTGCGTAGCTTTGGACAATTTTTCTCCTTCTTTTTCAACATGTAAACAAAGAGAGTTAGGAATCATATAATAAAGAGGTTGTTTGGCCAATAACACTCTCTTGATTTCCTTTTCACTCAAGAACAAGCTCTCTTTAGTCTCATGAATTTTTTTTGCTCTCATTTTGTTTCTCTTTTCTTTTCTTCTCACTTGTTTTTCTCTTTGGTAGCTCACTATTCTTTTCTTTTTAGGTGCAATATTTTTTTTCAAGTGCAGTATTTTTTTCTTTCATTCTATTTTCATTCATCCTCACTTGATCTTCATACACTTGTCTAGGAGTCAAAGGTCTCAAAATAATTTTCTTGCCTAAGTGCTCAAACTCAAAAGTGTTCTCCATGTCATTGTGTATCACTTTCCTATCATATTGCCAAGGCCTTCCAAGAAGAATATGTCCAGCCTCCATAGGTACAATATCACAAAGAACTTTATCAATAATAGAAAAAGGAATAAGCACTTGAGAATTTACCACTACTTCTCCACTTTCACTAAGCCATTGGAACTTATATGACTTTGGATGCTTTGTGGTTGACAAGTGTAATTTCTCCACAAGTCTTGTACTAGTCACATTGGTGCAGCTTCCTCCATCAATTATAAGTGAGCATACTTTCTTTTCAACTAAACATCTTGTGTGAAAAATATTTTCTCTTTGGGTCTCCTCTTTTTCTAGGCAAAAATTGCTCAGCATTCTCTTTACCATCAAGAGATTACCCTCTTCGGCCTCTACAAGTGTAAGTTCCTCTTCTTCTTCACTTGAATAACTAGATGAGTCACTTGAAGACTCACTCTTGATGTCTCCATCCTCAAGCAAAATCATAGTTCTCTTGTTAGGACATTGAGAAGCAATGTGACCCTTACCAAAGCACTTGAAACACTTGATATTGCTTGATCTTGTTGGAGTTGGTTCCACAATTTTTTTGTTGGAGCTTTCCACCTTTTCTTCTTTATTTTTCACTTGAGAAACCTCCCTTTTAGGCTTATCTTTCCAGCTTGAAGTTGCAGCCCCATTGGTCTTCGAAGCTTTTCTCCTTTTTAGTTGTTGCTCCACCCTTTGAGCTTTGTGGACTAGCTCCTCTATTGTTGCATAAGAATGTAGCTCCATCACATCTTGAATTTCTCTATTCAAGCCATGAAGGAACCTAGCCATGGTTGCTTCTTGGACCTCCACATTTTCAGCCCTCATCATCATCAATTCTATTTCCTTATAGTATTCATCAACACTCTTGTAGCCTTGGAAATGTCTTTGGAGCTTATTGTGGACTTCTCTTGCATAATAAGTGAGAAAAAAATCTTTCTCTCAAGCACCTCTTCAAGTCATTCTAGCCATGTATTCTTTCTCTCCTCAACCTCCCTATGTACATTTGAATTTGGTTCCACCGCACCAAAGCATAGCCACCAAATTCTAGAGTGGCTAGAATCACTTTCTTTTCTTCATCAAATTGTTGGCATGAGAAAATTTGTTCTACTTTCATCTCCCACTCAAAGTAAACTTCGGGATCATAATCACCATAGAATTTTGGAATATTTATTTTCACTCCACTCAATCCTCTATTCCTCCCTTCTTTTTCTTCTCTTCTAAGCCTCCAATCTCCCTCATCTCTATTTTGCCTCCAATGATTGTTTCTTCTAATATTTTCTCCCCATTCCTCCCTCTCATTCCCCTCATCTTCATAATTTCCTCCATGAGAGGATGCATACTCACTCAACCTCCTATTGCCATGAGCCTTTCCATCTACACTCCCACTGGAATTACTCCTTCTTTGGGTCCTCCTTTGTAACTCCTCAAATCTTGCATCCATTTTGGTTTGCAAGTCTTCCATTTGTTTTGTCATGACTTTCATCAACCTAAAGGTCCTAGGTGACAAAGCCTCTTCACCACTTGAGCTCATCCTTCAAAACAAATGGTTAGCAAAAACACAAGTATATAAGGAAATTCTCACCACTCTCTAAGTGTTTGCCACTCACACTTGTGTTTGCACTCTTTTATCTAGGCTCTTTCTTTAATGTTCTCTCTTGCCTTTTTCCACTCTTGTTCCTCTCTATAGTTCTTAAGCAAAAAATTCTAATCAAACTTCTTTACTATAGTGAAATAGGAAACAATTCTAGGCTAGACTCAAGAGTCCAAGAACAAGAAAACTCTAAGACAAAACTTTAGAATTTTTTAAGAGACAAGCAACAAAAGCAAAATTTTAGAAAAACACAACTCAAATTGGAATTTAATGAGACAACTCAGGGAATACTATGGGTTGTACCAAACTGCACAAGGAGGATATGCCAATCAAATTCAATTGTTAGAAGCCAAATTTCACAAAGATTGCATGTCATACAAGTTCACTTAGTTTTGTGGTTCAAAGGAATTTTTAAACTTGCAACCTTTGTAACTTTTCTTTGCTTCTAAATTCTGTTTTTACTTTGTAATTTCCAGCCACCAATTTAATAACTTCTTTGCTGCAATTTGATTGTTTTTCCAGCCACAATTCACAAACTTTTTGGGCTGCACTTTGATTATTTTCCAGCCACAATTTCACAAACACTTGGGCTGTACTTCTTTGTTTTTCTTTTTGTACAAGTTCAAGAATTCTTAAAGAAACTTGATGAATCACAAAAACTATGTATAACAATTGTAAAAGTTTGCTTCTAACAACTCAATTCAGTTTAGGCATGAGATTAGAATCAAAACAAGTGGTTATACAACACACTAACTACTACTAACACAAGTTTACAAGAATCAAAACTAGAAAATTATCAAGAACAAATGAAGAACAAGAAGACAAGAAATCAAACAAAACTTGAAGGAAAACCCAAGGATAGGTGGCGGAACACACAACACAGCCCACACCACCAAGATTTTCACAAAAGCTTCAAGAAAACTAAGAAAAGAATAGGATTTTATGATTTTTGAAAGTTGTAGTTTTTCTACCTTTGAAGGAGTTTTTACAACTGAACTTGAAAAAGAATCTCACAAGGATTAGGCTCTAGATACCACTTGATGTATGGCAGAACCCATTAGCCATTAAATTTCCCAAATGTATCTTGCAATGAAACCCAAACTTCAAGAATTCTCCAAGAACCCAAGCTTCAGCACTTTCACGAAATTGTATGGCTGGCTGGAAGCTTTTAAGGAAAACAATGGAAGATCAAAAAGGTAAGAGATGAAGATGGATGACACCATCGAAAAGCTTTCCAATAAGCCTAGGAAGAATTTGTAACATCCTGAAATTTCAATAACTTAAAAAATATGTGTGATGTATTCCTTGTATAATTTGATTACTTTATTAATTAGGATTAATTGAAATGTTATGTGAATTATCCATGTGCAATTCTTTGTGTAGAGGTCAAGTTATGTGGAGTTTGTTTGAGATGAGTAGTATTTGAGTGATTCCGAGTTTGACCCAAAACCTGTTTTTATTAAAATCACTATTCTGAATTGGTGAACTTTCAGGGTTCGTCTTCAAATTTTAAAGATAGGTTCCTAATCCACATACGTAACTTTTGACCGTTTGGATTATCACAATAATATCTGGAACATGAGAAATTAATTTTCTCACAGAAGCAGAAATTTTAAAATTTGATTAGCTCGCCCCGGTGAATTTTGCAGGCATTTTTGCTCGCCTGGGCGAGTCAAGGTGGTGATAAATATGTACCAGAAGCGTAAATCACGAAAATGGAGGTTCTGCTATTCCTCTAGGCTTCCCTCAACCTCCAACCATCATCTTCCACTACCCAAGACCACCAGTGAGCACCACGGGCCGCCGTTGCTTGCCATGAGACCACCGCACGGAGAGGAACACTTTAATCAGAGCATAATCTTTGAAACTCTTCTCAACGTTTTGGTAGAGAAAGGAGCCTCCAATCCTCCTTTCTTGGTTTCTTTGAGGTAACCTTGGTTTCTTTTGTCTTCTCCTAGCTAGTTTAAGCTTCTCTTAGTGTCTCTTATATTTTGGGTATCATTGTTGGGAGTTTTACACATCCTTTGAAAACCCTTAAAAAATGAGATGTTGTAAAAGTATCATTTTTATGAAATTGATGTCATTTCTGTGATCCTTGTTGAACCCCGGTCACATTGGTGTGATCAGAATTTCAAAATGATGTCTTTCGGTGTGAACTCCCAAAACACCTTTTTAGCCCATTTTTTTATTTGAGTGGGTATTTGACCCCAAATATTAATATTGATCTTATCTTGGAAATCTATACTAAATTATCTTTAATTAGGTATATAGAGCTCTGCATTTGGGCCAAAGCACGTGAACTTGAGGGATCTCAAAACGACGTTTCAACAGAGAAATATAGATAGGTAAAGGGAGTTTATTATTTTAGTTATAGTTTTGGTAACATAGTTGGGGCCAGGGAGTCCAACTATGAGGATATCTGCTTGTCCCTCCTGTGTGCTAGTTTTCAAGAAAAACTACGTTTTTAACTAATGGGATGTGATGAAATTATGATTGATGTGTGTTTGTTCCTGTGTTTGCTCATTTTCAAGAAAACTGTGTTTTTAACTAATGAGATGTGATGAATTGGCTTGTTGATGGATAAATTGTGAATACTATTGTTGTTGTAATGATTGGATTTTTGGAAAAAGTCTTAATTACAGAGGAGACTCTGCCCAAAATTTTATAATATGTTTTCCTATTTAATTCTTTATTAAATTTTTAAATGGGCATAAAAGTGTGTTTTCTATATTGTAGTCCTCCTCTTTAATTTAGAATTTTCCTAAAATACTAGTCTCGTGATAATATGGATTGTGGATGAATGAGGTGATATTGATGTCATTGATAATGTTGAAATGAGATGTTATTGATGTGTTGGTGATGATTGAATGAGATAATGATGATGTGTTTGATGATGTACAAATGAAATAATGTTGATGTAGTTGATGATGTTGAAATGAGATGACTTTGATATGTATGATGATGAAATTAGATGATGTGATGTGGATATTGATAATGACATTGATAAGAGATTATGTTGATGCTAATAATGTCATTATGTGATATGGATATATATTGACACCCATGGGGGGTGCATGACTGGTTACCCATGTGAGGAAGGATGTGTTCCTAGCCGGGTCATGCATTGATGGTGCCCATGGTTGTCATTGTGTGTGGATATACATGGATACCCATGGGGGGTGTATGACTGGTTACCCTTGCGAGGAATGATGTGTTCCTAGCCAGGTTATACATTGATGGTGTCCATGGTTGTATGCTGTGTATGTACACGTGGGATGCAGTGACCAGTTGGTTACCTTTGAGAGGAAGGATGTGTTCCTAGCCACAGTCAGTGCATCGATGAGCCCATATTGGGGTGTTATGTATGTACATGGGGGGTGTATGATGGGTTACCCTTGTGAGGAAGGATGTGTTCCTAGTCGGGTCATACATTGATGATGCCCATGTTTCATACTTCATTTGCATTGATGAAAATAGGATGGTGGTAGTAGGTACGGGGGTACTAGGGGGCATCACTCTGTTTGGAACTCCCTTGTGACTCAGGGCTGATCACCATGGGGGGAGCTGCCTGTGCACGACAAGGTGACCTCGACAAGCTACTGCATCATTTTCTTGAGAGAGGCTATTTCCATGAGGATGGTACCACATTGCATGCTGATAGATGAGTCAGGTGCATGCATCATTCTATGCATGATTGTTTGAGTTGTGAAATACATTGGATGATTGGTTTGTTGAGTGTGTATTGGAATAATGAATTTTTGTTAATGATTGTGGTGGGTAATGTTGTTTCTTTCCCAACTGCTGCTATCTGATGCTTGTTGACTTTATATAATAAACTCACCCTTGCTTTTGTTGTACCGTGTGATTGGTACCTATGATGATCGTGAATTTTCATTCGTGTGAGCAGATGAGTAGTAGTATGTGACTCTGGAGGGAGATTCTTTTTGGTTGGAGCCACCAAGCCGATGTGATGACGTTGGATTTCTTTTTGGAAAAAGAGTTATGTTTTGTTAATAAACTCTTTCTTAGTTCTTTGGCTTTTTGTTAGATATGTAATTTCAGATGTATATACATGTAAAACTAAAGGAAGTTCCAACATGTGGATGACATGTACTGATTTAATATATATGTACATAGGTATTTAATTATGTAACTACAATATGTGGTGTATGATGATTGTATTATCGCGAAAAATTTACTACCATTTTCATAATCAAATTAATGAAGTTTTTATTAAAATTGAGATATACACGATTAAGAGTTAGTGATATCGTAGCGATGAGGCGGGTCGTTACAAAATCGGCACAATAGCATGAAGCCATTGATAAGAAACAAAAGGTTCTTGCACAAGAACAAGAGAGAAAACTCTCACACAAATTCTGATTTGCATTCAAATGAACAAAAGTTCTTTACATTCAGTTTTGGGGTAGCTTATAAAGCCACAAAATTCAATAACTAAATGCAAATGAAATTACAATTGAAATGAAGCTTATAATGCAAACTAAAGAAGCCAAATGCAAGCTAAATGGAGCTTGAGGTGCAAGCTTCCTTAAGTGACTTTTGGCTGACCCAAACCTTGCCTAAGGTGCAGTATTTTAAACTTTAAGTTGCAGTATTTTAAGCCTTAAGGTGCAGCCAACAAGCTTACAAAGGTGCTACACAATTTACACACAAGTGCACCCACACGTCTTTACACAATTGCACCAAAAGCCTTTTTATTTGTCACTACTTTTGCTTCTAACAAGTGTTGGAATTTATGGAATTAAATTCAACTTTGGATTGTAGAAAATCCAGCCCTTGTTGTCCTTGAGTTGGTGTGCTTCTTCTTGCTTGTCCAAGTTAGCTTGGATGTAGTCTTGAGTTCTAGTTCTTGTCATGGGTCCTTTAAAGCTCACCAAAGGAAGTGCTTCAAGCTCTCCTTCTAGGCCTTTAGCTTGCAATGGACCTTCATCATATTGTATGGTTGTAGATGGTATCAAATTTTATTATAATTTGTATAAAGGGCCAAGAGCCATCTATTTGTTTTTAATTTTTTGGCTTTTAAGTGTATAAATGACTTACATGTCTTGTAGTTGCAAGTCGATCATTTCAAATTCAAAATAATAAAAGAAAAAAATATGTCACTAGTTTCTTTCTTTCAAAAATATATTAATGAAAAGCTTTGAAAAAATTAAATGTTTTAGACTATCTTTAGTTATATAACGATGGTTGGTCATTACACTTATCTTGTCTTATATCAAATACTTGAAATTCAAATTTTGGCAATTTCAAAAGGCAGAGGAAATATAAGGTGATATGAAACTTTTGATTTAATTATCATCGATCACATAACATCTCACTTGCACACATTTTTTGATGAAAGAAAATTTATGATGTATTGATAGAAATTGAAGTGTAAGTTTTCTTTATTGATTCAACAAAATAAAACACAACACTGTTGGATGCTAGATTTTTCACATAAAACATTGGACATAATTCATTTATAGTGCGTTGAATGTTAAGCTTAACTAAATAATGGACTAAGTCCATCTTTGTCACATTGGACACATGTTCAATTAAGAAAGATTTTGCATCTAAGGTAAGAAATACAACACCATCATCATCATTGCACTCAAGAAAACATGTAACACTTAATAAATCTTATTAATCTATCAAAGTTTAGTTTCTATGTTATAATCAAAATTATGACATTTTTTAGGAGTTAGACATCTTCGATGTCTTTGATTTTAACAATTTTATCCAAAACAAGAATTCCTAGGGATAACAATTTTTTTCTAATTCTCCTGGACAAAAATATTACTACATCTTAAAACAATCATAATATTGATAACATAACCAAATGAAACTTTTAACAATTACAGACAATGTCTAAATAGTTTTTGAAAAATAAAATAGAAATTAATTGAAGAAAAATTAGAAAATAAATTAAATCATATATAGAACAATCTTCGTTGAATACACATTTTATCTTGTGCTCATATTACTTAGTCATCTATAAGATAATCTACCTACATACATTAATGTGGATAATACCAACAGTTTGAGAATAACTTAGAAGTAGTTGGGTTTTCTACAATTGGAAACTTGCCAAACAATTTTGCCTTCATCAAATATATGTGCAACACATGGTAGATAGAGTCTTCAAATAATACACACAATTACTTAGGCCTCCCCATTTACCTGATTTCCTCATTGAAGAACCTTTTGTTCCCCCAAGGAAGAGATCCTGATCATCTAACTTATCTAGTTTATGTTAATTCTAACATACTTTATAATCTAATCATGCTCAAAAATACTGAAACAACTAGATCAAATTCGGAATAAAATAGGATCATAAATACCTCCCGCCATTGCTCTATTTTCTGAGTATTAAATTGATGCTAACTGCCGTGAATCTTCCAAACTCTGGCTCTCAAGAACTGGATGGCGTGCGTATATTGGTATATGAGAGTGAGTTCAGGGACTCAAATGGCTGAAGACGCACCTATTTATAGACCCATTGCCATCAAAGGGTCAGTTACGGTGTGCTAAAAATAAGGGATGTTATACATGTTAAATTGTATTTTAACGTTGCTGAAAACTAGGGGAAATGGGCAGTGGTTGTTTTGCTGTGTTGACCACTATCAAGATTGGTTATCGGATATTTTGTAATTCAAAATAAAACCAACATTCTCCCACTTGGTCTACATGTCCCTTAATTTACGTAACAAGAAATAAAATACATGAATCATGGCAATAAGTCCTCTTAATAATGAGTATTATCTTCCATGTATTACAATGCATTATATCCCTTAGCCCGTACAACTTAATGAACAAACCCAATGTTCATTCTAGGTCCAAACCTAATTGATGTTTCTTAGAATAAATAACGGTAGATGCGCATAAACTGAATGAAAAACATTACAATAGAGTTTCTTAATATCATTCTTACAATGAAAATCACATATGGGAACCAAGTCCCATCCTTTCTACGTGACCCTTAAATTTCAACGGTGGCATGCCTTTAGTTAAAAGATCCGCAATCATCAATTCAATGCTAATGTGTTCAATGGCCATTGATTTATCTTTAACACGCTCTCTTATGGCTAGATACTTAATGTCGATGTGTTTGCTTCAACTCCCACTTTTTTTATTCTTAGACATAAAAACAACAGCTGAATTGTCACAATATATCTTCAATGGCCTAGAAATAGAATCCATAACTCTAAGCCCAGAAATGAAACTCCTCATCCATACACCATGTGAAGTAGCCTCAAAACAAGAAACGAACTCATCCTCCATAGTGGAAGTAGCAGACAAAGTATGCTTGACACTTCTCCAAGACACAGCTCCACCAGCTAGCATAAAAACATATCCCGAAGTTGACTTTCGTGAATCAATGGAACCAGTGTAGTCTAAATCAGAGTAGCCAGTCACTTCCAAATTATCAGTTCGCCTGTACATAAGCATGTAGTCTTTAGTCCCTTGAAGGTATCTCATCACTTTCTTTGCAGCTTTCCAGTGGTCTAAACCTGGGTTACTTTGATATCTCTCTAACACTCCAACCGCAAAAGCAATATCAGGTCTTGTGCAGACCTGAGCATACATAAGGCTTCCAACAGCTAAAGCATAAGGAATGTTCTTCATTTGTTCCCGCTCAAGATCCTTTTTAGGGCACTGGTTTAAATCAAACCTGTCACCCTTTACAATGGGAGCTACACTTGGTGAACAATCACTCATTCTAAATCTTTCCAAAAAATTTTCAGTATAGGTCTCTTGAGACAAACCAACAACACCTCTTACTCTATCTCTTGATGCCAATAACGTAAGAGGCATCACCCATATCTTTTATATCAAAGTTCCTAGAGAGAAATTGTTTAACCACATAGCAAACCCTTGTCATTGGTTGCAACTAAAATATCATCTACATATAAAATAAGGAAACAAATTTGTCTCCCATTGACCTTTTGGTATATACAATGATTCATAACATTTTCTACGAAACCAAATGAAGAAATAGTGTTTTGAAATTTTAAGTACCATTGATGGGAGGCTTGTTTCAATCCAATATAGATTTCTTAAGCTTGTATACCAATTGCTCACCCTCAGTAGAGGAGAATCCTTCAAGTTGTTTCATATAAACCTCTTCCTCTAGGTCTCCATTGAGAAAAACCATTTTCACATCCATTTGTTGCAACTCTAAGTCAAAATGTGCAACCAGTGCCAGAATGATGCGAAGAGAATCTTACTTAGAACAGAAGAGAATGTCTCCTTATAGTCGTTTCATTCCTTTTGATTAAACACTTTGACTATGAGTCTTGCTTTATATCTCTCAATGTTTCCTGATGAGTCTTTCATAGTTTTGAAGACCCATTTCAACCAATGGCCTTTGAACCATCAGACAACTAAACAAGATCCCAAACTCCATTTGATGCCATAGAATTCATCTCATATTTCATAGCGTCATACCACAAGTTTGATTCCTTAGAACTGATGGTTTGTGAAAACCTTTCAGGATCATTTTTGACTCCAATATTATAGTCAGATTACTGTAGATACACAACAAAATCACTCAGTATCGCTGACTTCTTTATTCTGGTAGATCTTCTTAATGTTGTTTCGTTATCTTCTTGAGAAACTTGTTGTTCGATTGGTTGATCAACAATTTATTCTTGCTCCTCATGAAAAACTTGATCTACTAGATTATCAGCTGGTTGTGGATCTTGAATGATAGGTTGCGCAACACCCGGTTGAGCTGGAAGAGTATTGTTAATAACAACCAATCTAAGATTTGAAGTAGATGGTTATGTAACTGAATGATCTTTCTCAGAAAAAAAATCTTTGGATTGATCGCTGCCACTAATCAAATCATTCTCAAGAAATTCAACATTTCTTGATTCCACAATCCTTGTACTATGAAATGGACAGTAAAACTATATCTCTTAGACCTTTCAGCATATCCAATGAAGTATTCACTAATGGTCCTTGGGCCAAGCTTCTTTTCTTGTGGGTTATATATTCTCACTTTAGACGGGCATCCCCAAATGCGCACATGTCGCAAACTCGGTTTCCAACTCTTAAATAACTCAAATGGTGTCTTTGGGACAACCTTAGCTAGAAATCAGTTTAATATGTACATTGCCGTCTTTAGTGCTTTAGTCCATAATGACTTAGAAAGCTTGGAGCTACTAAGCATACTTTGCACCATGTCCATTAATGTTTGATTTCTTCTTTTTTCACGATACATGTATCTTTAGAATGAAGTAAGTAGAGATACATATATCATGAAAAATCATCTGTGAAGGTGATAAAGTATTTCGGGCTACTTGCGTTCATGCTGGACAACAAATATCTGTATGAACGATTTCTAATAGATTTGAGCTCTTCTTTGCACCCTTCTTAGACTTGTTAGTTTGCTTACCATTAATGCAATCTATACAAGTATAAATATTAGCAAAATCCAAAGCACTAAGTACCCTTTCATTTACCAATCTCTTAATTCTCTTGATAGAGATGTGTCCTAATCTTAGGTGCCACAACATAGAGGAATCCTCATTCATAACACATCATTTTGTGCCAACATTAACATGCATAGTATCATAAGTGGTATCATTTTGCAAATTAATATAGAAAAGATCATATTGCAAATCAATTCACCATGTGTTATGATTAATCATATTAGATTCATAACAAACTAAAGAGGTAGACATACCTTTATTTTCAAAAATATAGCTTGAACTTAGGACAATCTTTCTTCATGTGCCCCTTCTTTTTATAGAAGAAACACCTAGATTCTTTCTTAATTCTAGCTTGAGGTGGTATTTTACCACTTCCCTTGTTCTTATGACCTTTCTTATTATCCTTCCTTTCAGTCGTCATAAGAGAACTCTTTCCTTGTTCCAACTGCAACCTCCCCTCTTCTTGAACACACATGGTCATGAGTTCATTAATAGACCATTTGTCTTTATGTGTGTTATCAGATATTTTAAAAGGGACCACATGGTGCTAGGAGTGTAACGACCCGCCTCGTCGCTACTGTATCACTAACTCTTAAATTACTCTGATAACAGATTTTAATGAAAATCCCTTATAATTGATTATGAATATGGTAGTAAGTTTTTCGCAAATAAATATTCATCACCATGAAGCAAATATGTAGATAAAAGTGCATTTAAACATCACAATTCATTCACATGTAAAAACATAATTTAGTTGTATCTACAAGTATCCACATCTGAAATGTACAAGTTCTTCAAAAGAAAACAATAGACTAATCTACGGAAGAGTTGACTATCAAAACACAACTCTTTTCTGAAATCTGATCTATCGTCATCACGACGGCTCGGCAGCTCCAACCAAAAAGAGATCTTCCTCCAAGTCACCTAATGTTGTCCGTCTGCTCACACGAACGAAGGTTCGCGATCATCACATGTACCAATCCACACGGTACAAACAAAGCAAATGTGAGTTTATCATGTAAAAACAACAAGTAATAGATAACAGTAGTTAGAGAAGGCAATCCAAAAAATCACAATATCATCACAACACCCAATCATTTCATCACGCAAAAGACAAGGACAGTCATCCAAATACATTCCACAGCCAACCTATAACGCTTAGAATGATGCATGCTCCTGACTCATCTCTCAGCATGCAATGTGGTACCATCCCGAAAATAGTCCAACACAGGGAGATGATGCAGCAGGGTATCAGGGTCACTATGTCGTGCACAGGCCACTCCCCCCCACTGGTGATCAGCCATGGGTCTCAGTAAAGGAGTTCCAAACAGTTGTGCCCCCCAGTACCTCCGTACTCTGCAGCCAATCATCCTATTTCCGTAAAACAAATGAAGTATGTCACGTGGGTATCATCAATGCATGACTCAGCCAGGAACAAACCCTTCCTCATAAGGATGACCTGCCATGCACCCCGCATGTACATACATACCGCCCCAACATGGGCTCACTAATGCAATGACCGTGGCTAGGAACAAATCCTTCCTCGCAAGGGTAACCAACCGATCATTGCATCATCTGGTATATATACATAGCATACATCCACAACATCATCAATATTATCACCTCATATACCAACCTTCACTATTCCAACATTATCATATACAATCGTTACTTACACATCAATCATAAACACAACGTAAACTAGTGAGCCGAGATGGTCCACTAACTAGGCAGCACTTAGTGAAAAAGAATAAAAAACAAAACTAGCCCGGTAGCTCTAAAGAAAGGAACGAGCTCAGCAGCTCTAAAGAGAAGAAACGAGTCTGGGAAAGGAACCCAGTAGCTCAAAAGAAAATGAAACTAGTTCAACAGCTCTAAAGAGAAGAAACGAGTCTGGGAAAGGAACCCGGTTGCTTTAAAGAAAAGGAGATGAGCTCAACAACTCTAAAGAGAAGAAACGAGTCCGAGAAAGGAACCCGGTAGCTCTAAAGAAAAGGAAACGAGCTCAACAGCTCTAAAGAGAAGAAACGAGTCTGGGAAAGAAACCCGGTCGCTCTCAAGAAAAGGAGACGAGCCCAACATCTCTAAAGAGAATAAACGAGCCCGGGAAAGGAACCCGGTCGCTCTAAAGAAGGGGAAATGATCTCAACAGCTCTAAAGAGAAGAAACGAGCTCAGGAAAGGAACCCAATCGCTCTAAAGAATAGGAGACGAGCTCAATAGCTCTAAAGAGAAGAAACGAGCCCGGGAAAGGAACCCGGTTGCTCTAAAGAAGGGGAAACGAGCTCAACATCTCTAAAGAGAAGAAACGAGCTCGGAAAAGGAACCTGGTCGCTCTAAAGAAGGGGAAACGAGCTCAACAGCTCTAAAGAGAAGAAACGAGTCTGGGAAAGGAACCCGGTCGCTCTAAAGAAAAGGAGACGAGCTCAACAACTCTAAAGAGAAGAAATGAGCCCGGGAAAGGAACCTGGTCGCTCTAAAGAAAAGGAGACGAGCTTAACATCTCTAAAGAGAAGAAACGAGCCCGGGAAAGGAACTCGGTCGCTCTAAAGAAGGGGAAACGAGCTCAACAGCTCTAAAGAGAAGAAATGAGCCTGGGAAAGGAACCCTGTCGCTCTAAAGAAAAGGAGACGAGCTCAACAGCTCTAAAGAGAAGAAACGAGTCTGGGAAAGGAACCTAGTCGCTCTAAAGAAGGGGAAACGAGCTTAACAAGTCTAAAGAGAAGAAACGAGCTCAACAGCTCTAAAGAGAAGAAACAAGCTCGGGAAAGGAACTTAGTTGCTCTAAAGAAAAGGAGACGAGCTCAACAGCTCTAAAGAGAAGAAACGAGTCTGGGAAAGGAACCTAGTCGCTCTAAAGAAGGGGAAACGAGCTTAACAAGTCTAAAGAGAAGAAACGAGCTCAACAGCTCTAAAGAGAAGAAACAAGCTCGGGAAAGGAACTTAGTTGCTCTAAAGAAAAGGAGACGAGCTCAACAGCTCTAAAGAGAAGA